>JAIKVD010000594.1:0-17088 GCA_024679075.1 Phytophthora uliginosa
CCTATCGATCCGGTCGAGTCAAACGTTGAAGAGTTCCATGAGCTCTTACTTCAATTTTTTTCTCATGACTGGGAGACAAAACAAGCGCCGTAGCCACGGGCCTTGGTGACAACGCCGACAGAGCAAGTAAGCATCTCACTGCAAGCTGATGTGGCTGCGGAGGTTCCGAATCGCGTCTGCAGTGTCCTGTCTGCATTTCAGACGCGATTCTGCAGTGCCCACTCCTCGTCGCTCGTGGTGGTAGCACGCTCCTTACATTGAGCGCTAAGGCTGGGAATGAGGTTACGTGCAGCAGCGCAGTGCGATCTGCTCAGGGGCTTGCCCCTGTCTGAGACAAAAAGGAAACTGAGGGCTTCTTTCCTTTGGCGGATCACAGGCTTCTGCTCAAATGACATGTGATTTGGCCAAATCACCCACCTCCGGAGGTGGGTGAATTTTTCGTGTGATTTGAAGATCGGGAAATAACATGGTATTTTCCGGGAAATGGCGTGTTATTTCACGCGAAAATCACATGCGATTTCGCGTGAGTTTTTGTCAATTCTGACACCCAATCTGGAGCTCATCTCTTGGATCTCCTTCATACTAAGTACGTATCCTCTCGCTTAAGTACGGGAGACGGGAGACGTAAGACCTCGGCAGACGATCTCTCCAGGTTTAAATCTCCCTTTTTTTTTGGGGGGGGGTCGATGTCCGTCTCCTCTCCTTCTAGCCGTAGAGGTTTTTTTCCATATCGCTCAAGTTTAGTAGCGCAGCACCTATTTTAGAGAGCCACCTTATAGTTCATGTCCTGGTATATATTATTATTATTAGTTATTTGAGTAAAACTAATTCAATACATTTGTCGTCTCTTCGTGCATAGCTTGTAAGGGGCAAGTTTGTAAGATAAGTTCGACTTGGTAAGCCCGATCGACTTTGTGTGTGAGAGTCCTCACGCCAAAGTGCTCGTGCACTCGTGCTAGTTCCGCTCAAAGTCATCCGGATATACAAATCGGGTGTATACGATTTTACTTCGGCTCGAGCGAGTTGGGGCCTAGTCGGATGTTGCATGGACACGAGTTGGGTGCCGTATAGTCATGGCAGGTCACGGCTGGTTGCTCGTATCACGTCACAGATTTCTCAGTTGGGCGCTGCAACAAGTGCCTTACGTTTTAGTGAAACTGAGGCGTCAGAGAGCGCAACTCGGCCAGCCACGAAATGGTGCAAGCCGCTGAAATAGAAAGCTGACAATGGAAGGAGGATGCCAGAAATATGCGCTCGCACCGCTGCACGAGGCGGCCATCAAAAAATAATTTGCCGGTCTACTGCCTGTTGGTGGACTTCGTGCTTCTAGTCGAATGAAATACACACGTCACTGTGAATGGCAACTTCGTTATTCTGGCACGCTTCTTTGCACTGTACATCGTCCTGGCGGCCATATCGTTGTGCTTTCATATTGCAGGTGTTATTGCGTTGCGGCTGCAAGTTCGTAGCCCCAAGCTAGTAGCTGGCGACTTTGCAGATGTCAAGGTTTCTAAGGTGCGCGTGAAGGAGCCTCCTTGGACCTTCACGGTGTCCATGAGCACCTGTAGGTCCTTCTTCTTCTTGCCCAGTTTCTTGTACCCTTCCGCTGACATGCTTCTTGGTACAGTACATCGCCATGAGTCATGGCATGACGGCCATCTCGTTCTGCAGCATCAAGTTCCTCAAGGTGGGTGAAAAGGATTTCAAGGACGTTTTTTAGCGTTTTCTTAGCCCTGTACGTCTTTGAGACGGTCATTTTATTCTGCGCGTTAATGTTGCAGGTGCTGTGTGCGGCGGCTGCAAGTTCGTGGACCCCAAGCCTAATAAGATGGGGGCTAGCAACTTCTCAGACGTCAAGTTCTTCAGGGTGAGCGGTGAAGGAGCTCGAGGACTTTTTCGAGAAGGTCAACGTGACAGCTCCCCGACGCTTCTCTTGTTTAAGAACGGCGAGATCGTACATGAGCTCCAAGTTCGAGGTGGTGGAGGCATCCGTCCAGAAATTCCGGCAGATCCTGACTCGCGTCAAGACCTGCGGGGGTCCCCAGACGGACCTGGGGATGAGAGCGAGGGTTCTATTCCTGATCCGTTGCCAGACCATCCTCTATTCCGTCGGCAGAGCTCCTCCCAGGGCTCGACCGATCCGTGGATCTTGCGTTCAGCGATGCCGTCGGCGCTTCACCTCCCGATCCATTGCCCACTTGCGCATCATCTTGGGACTCACGATAAAATCCCGCGTCGCCAAGAGATCCAGGCACGCGCACCATTGTGGTAGAGCAGATCCGCTAGAATTCTTGGGATCCTGACTCACACGCACTGCGCCCAGACACCGACTAACGGAGGGGGTACTCCGACGGCCGTGTAGTTGCTGAGTGGTTCACCTTGTGTACCCGTCGGCGAGCTGGTACAGCTCACTCGTTGACGCGAGATGCGCACTTGGTGAGCGTTGGACGTCCTTGTGGGGACTTGAGAGGGGGGTGGATCCGCGCAGGTATTCCTCGAGTGGGTTCGGCACTAAACTGGCCGGATCCTACCTTTTGCCTACAGGATGACCCGTAGGATCCGTCCCATATTTGACCTCACATGTCGCGTAGTCAGGATCCGTCACTCTGGGGACTTTTCGGTGCCTACGGCCGGTCGATTCCGATCAACTGCAACCCGCAATACCACAGCTAGAAGTCACAATACCTCTATAACCGACTAGTACACAAACAACATAGACCCAGTGGAGTTTTCAATGTTACCAGCTACATTATATTTTCCGTATATCCCACGACTCTTCGTGCAGCATTCAATGGGTGATTGGGGTTTGATGTTGCTCCTGGCGGACAGGGTCAACATTCACTAGATTTTTTTTCATTGTGATCCGATTATATTATTTTACAGGTTCTTCCATCAGCACTTGTATCAAGAATGTATTGTGCTTTTCACCGAATTTGGCGAATTCAGGCGGAATTATTATGCCTTTCAGCAATTTTGCAAGCTAAATCTGACTTCTAATTCGGACTTGGAAGCTCTAATTAGGAGCGGCTAATTCAACGGTTGTGGCGCCAGTAATTCTGACCTTTCCACACACACACACAGTTCAGCAGACATCGCAGGTAAGCTCTCTCAAGAATGGCTGCGGGGCAACGCGTGGTGTGGACTTACTACAGGGTCTTTTGCTGATCGGATAGCTGCAGCAGCTTGCCCACACATAGCTGCAGCGGAGCGACCCAGCGCAGGACGCCGCAGAGGTTCTTTGACGACATGGTGAGTGCGGCGTTATGTTGCAATTTTCATTTTCATACACGTGTGTGTTTATGTCAATACTGAACTAACTACTGGATCTTTTGCTGATCGGATTGCCGCAGGTGAAATGTGGAAGAAACCACTACCCCCACAGCTGCACTGTAGACTAAGCATCAAGTCGGGTGAGCCTTTGGTTGCATAAAATGTGTGTGTTTAGACAGAAAAAGGATACTGTTCTAATTTGTGTCGCCACTGCCGAAACCGACAATCTGTATGGCAGCCATGCCAAGGGCGTGGAATTCGCAGTTGTTAGCACAACCTTCGTTTGGGTATACACTATAATAATAACATATCTAAACAGTAGCTCGTAACTCTTAGTAGAAGCCGAGATATCGGCTAAAACGTGCCGCCAAATCGATGGTCCTATCGATTTGGCGCGCACGGTATAAACCAGGGGTTACCCGCTTGAACCAAGAGGAGGAGGGTGTCAGAATATACAGATTCTTGGGTCAAAACATACACTTTTGGGGTCAAACCATACAGCAAAATAACTCTATCGCCCTACTCGCGCTCCGCGCGAACCCAAAGACTCTGAATTGGAGGCATGAACCCTACCGCGCTTACGCGCGGGAATCGGCTCGCTGCGCTCGCAAGGTGTTTTGTATCGGAAAGGCCATCTGTATATTCTGACCGAAAATCTGTATAGTGGGGACCTTTCGTCAACCAAGAGGAGGAGGGTGTCAGAATATACAGATTCTTGGGTCAAAACATACACTTTTGGGGTCAAACCATACAGCAAAATAGAGGAAGCACCCGGACGGTGGCGCCACATGGAGCCCAAAATGGACCGTGCCTCATCCTGTTGAGGGATTGTGGAGGGGATAGACGACCAGAAAATCGAGACATCGACCGGAAAATGTCAAGCCAGGCAAGTTCATTCCGTCTTTCACCTTCGGGTTCGGCATCTACAGCTAATCACGCTCGGAACCCTTCAAAGCGAGCCTGATGCCGACAGATTGTGCATCAGTCCTACATGCAGCACCACGCCCATCTGCGCTTCTACTTGTGCTTTTGGCGGTCGCTGCATCCTCTGTGGCCTCGGCCGATACAAAACTGCGGGAAGATTTCAACGTTCTTAATCATGGTCACGACGTCACTACCCGTCGATTAAGCGGTGCCACCGGAGATGAGGACAAAACCGTGCCGTTCAACTCGTGGGGTAACACCATCGACACCCTCCGATATGGTCTCGCCTTCGTCATCGTCCTGGTAGCTGCGCACCCGCTCGGACTCTTCTTCCCCAAGTTTTTCAAGCTGCCTCTCATCACGGGTTACCTGGTCATCGGCATTATCGCCGGCCCGTTCGTCGCCAACCTGTTGACGGAGGGTCTCGTGAATATGCTGTCGAGCTATGTGAGTGCTCTGGCACTCTCGTTCATCTCGTTCCAGGCCGGTCAGGAGATCTATCTACCGGAACTTCGACCGCAGCTCAAGGCTATCATGATTCTTCTGGGCACTCTCTACGTGACGGCTATGGTGATCTTGACGTCGGTGCACTTGCTAGTGGAAAGCGCCTTCTTCTACGACGACATGGAATTCTACTGCCAGTTGGGTATCGCGCTCATGTTCGGGTCCATTTCTGTGTTGGGCTCGCCTGCGACCGTGATGGCCATCAAGATCGAGCTCAACAGCGTTGGTCCGTTCACGAGCTTGATGCTGGGCGCGACGATGACGGCAGAGTTCGTGGTGCTGGTGTCGTTCTCGATCTCGCGTATCGTGTGCTCCATCTACTGCGCTGAGTTAAATGTGTCCATGAGCAACCTCATGTTTACACTGGGCATCGTGATGTCGAACGTGCTTCTTGGTGTTCTATTGGCGGGGTTTACCTATTTGATTTTCATGATTCCGGGTGGTGAGCACCATGGTGAACACGCCGAGCACGGAGATGACCACGGAACCAACAACTCGATATACTACAACCAGAAAACGGACTCGAAGCCCTCGATAATCGACGTGGACAATCAACCACACCCACACAACGCTTACGGCGAGGATATGGAGCAGGGGAAAACTGGCACTGAGTCATCCTCACTGTTGACGCCGTACGCAACGCTATGTTTGAAGGGTTTAATTTGGTTGTCAATGGGGTATGTCTTCTATCTCTCAACTTCCACCGTCGCCAAGGCTACTGCAGCGGCCTATGGTTTGTCGTGGGAAATCAAGTTTGAGCCGCTGCTCGTTCTCATGATCGCTTCATGTATCGCTGGACACCAAACAACCATTCGACACGACATGCACGTGATCCTCGATACTGCTGCACCCTACATGTTCCTGCCGTTCTTTGTCATGACGGGAGCAGCTTTGAAGCTGGATCAAGTGGTGGCCGCTATTCCGCTCATGACGGTGTACGTGCTGCTTCGGTATGTGGCGATCTTTATCGCGTGTTACTTTGGAGGACGTTTCCTGCTGAAGCTCTCTCCGAGGCAGTACAACAACTTGTGGTTGACGATGACGCCGCAGGCTGGTGTGGCGCTGGGTTTGGCGAACGAGGTGAAGGCGATGAGTGATGACACGTGGGCTGCTGAGTTTGCGGCGACGATTGTTGCAGCCGTTGTGGTGAACCAGATCGTGGGTCCTGTGTTGTGTGCGATGGGTTTGAGCCGAGCGGGAGAAACACTGCAAGATCGGGCAGCAGAAGACCACGAAGAGAAACCAAATCCCGATATGAAGGAGTTGGATAACAAGGATGTTGACGACAACGAAGATGGAGGTGACCGGAAAAATCGTCAAAGTCGCGCCTCTGTTAGGGTCAGTAGAGCCAGCAGGCTCACATTCCATGAAACAGCAGACCCCCACGCGGCATTACCATTCACCAAGGTGAAAAATGCCGTCGTCATCGGTGACGACGAAGCTGCCTTTGAAGTCGCGCTCAACTTGTCGCTCTACGGAGCTCAGGTCAATGTACCTCTACTGGACGAAGAGCGCACCAGCAAGTGGAAGCAGATGAACGAGACTATTCTCTCGCGGACCACCAAGGGCGACCTCATCTCGTACAAGAACACACTCAAGGACCGTGACAACGCACAGGCCATGTCGTCGGCCGACGTGCTCATTTTCACGGGCGATGCCAACCGTACACGCGAAAATGTTCGCATGCTGAAGTCGTTGTTGGGCTCATCGCACCCACGGATGATCGCCTTCGTGCCTGATTGCAACCTTAGCAAAGAGATGAAGGCACAGGGTGTGCTGGTGATCCAGCCGTCCATTGCCTTGGCCAACATTGCAACGAGAATGGCGTTACTGGACCAGAAGCTGGCGCAGGCCTTGTCGAACGAGATCAGTACGACGAGCGACTTCAGCACGGCGTCATATTTCTTGCGGGCTGACGGTGGTGATCGTGGCTCGTTGTCGGATATGCGTTTGGAGGGCCGTCGTTTGGCGCTTGGTCGGAGCGTGGTGAACCACCACTCGGTGGATTACGACCGCCTTGCTGAAGCATTAACGACGGAGAACTTGCCGATGCCTCCACCGCCGTCTCGAGTGGCCATGTTCGGTACATCTGCTGCAGGATTCGACCCATTTACAAGTCGTGACAACGGATCGGCATTTTTCGTCGTGCATGATGATCCAGAGGAGGGCGAAGTTGTGGTGGGCATACCTTATGGACATCCGAAGTCGCATTCAAACCGACGGATCAGTATTTCGCAAACCTCCCGGCATTCCGCAATTAGATTCTCCAGCGAAATCCGCCATAGGCCAAACAAGGCATAAGCATTGTAGAAAGATCAGCGAAATGATACAAACGCCGTTTTATTGGCACCACCAGGCGTATTTCTATTTGTATCAGTCTATCAGGAATGGTGCTAAGAGTTCGAGCTCACTAACGCAATAAACCGCACCTTATTATTATTATTATTAAAATGGCTATCGCACGAGAACGAGGTTTCACAGAAAAACCAATCTCATTTTCATAAATTACAGTAATTCTAAACGCCCTGCGATTGGTTTTAAATCGAAAATTTTCATAAAAATCCTATCCATAACTACACTACTTCAAGAAGTAGAAGATGTATGTATGACCACCAATAGCAAAATTGAGTCCTTTTCTTTGAAAATTACAGTTTTGGTTGGAGTGCGCCCAATTTAGAATATCCCCTGTTTTGCCACTTCAATTCACGGACTACCTGGGTAATATTGTGCTCAGCACTACGTTTCAAACGAATTTATCCCAAATCCAATTATTTTAACAAAGCCGCGACTTCGCACGGAACAGCTCTGGATTTACAAAAGAAATACTATCTATAATAGGCGATCCGGAGCGGTGCTCCTGGAGAGTGCACAGAAAACGATAAAATCTAGTTGGTTGAAGTGCAATGAAAAGGCGACGGATGAACTGTACGCGCGCAGATCAGATCTGGGGTATAATAATGGTCAAAGATAGTAGTTTGAATTTTGCCTAATAAGGTGGTGATGCTAATATTATTATACTAATGTTTAAGTGTTAGCTCAGATTTGAATGGATAATAAGCAGTGGTTTGCAGTATATCTAGATAGTCTGCTGGCTTGGCAGCCCGCGGTCGGCAAAAGAGATGATAGTAATATCTGATTTGTCAATTATATCCGAACGCTTCTGCGGCGTGACGTGCGAGCGCTAGTGGAGCACTTTGATATTCATTCCTTCCGCGTCTGTGGAAAGTCGCACGAGCAGCTTTGACGATCAAAGAAGCTAACAACGAAGGTGAGGTGCGCCACAACTATAAGTTGTTCGACACCGATCTCATGGTCGATACTAAGTACTTGTTAATTACTCACTAATATAGTAATACTGCTATACTAGGTTTGGATGGGCTAACCGCTGGCAATTAGTCTTCATGGCGTTAATAGATTATTACTATATTAGTTTGGCCGAGAATATTTCTACTGGAAGGTATGTATTATGTTGGTAGTAGCCCCTGAGATGGACTCTGGACTGGATATAAAATCCAGAGAAATTTCCGGATTTCCTCTATTATACTTTGAAGATAATTGATTAAATAATTTGTATCAAATAATTGTATATATAATTGAAAATGTATTTGGCAATTATAATAATACGTTTTATTTAGGTTCTAGCAAAATTTAATTGGCTTTCGACTAATTTAATCGAAACCATGTTTTTTTTGTGACTAGCCACCTCGCGGCGTGTAGGCTGCACGCTGCTGGTTGAGTGGACATCAGCGAGTGTACAGGTAGTGCATCCCGGGCACAAGTTACCTGTCAGGTACATGTACGCCGTACCTACGGAGCTTTCCTTGAGCTTATCACACAACATCCTTGACCTGACCGCTGCGTGCAGTGCACCAGTCCACTTGCACATCAAGATCAGATGATCGTCAGCAGTCATCACAACTAGGGCACTGTATGTCTTCAAGGCTACCAGGTACACAGGATACTGTATGGCAGTACCTATGCCCCTGTAGGCTGCGGCTGCGGCACATCACTTCAGCTTTCGCCACAGCCGTTTAACATCTATTTCGACTGGCGGACGGGATGCCCCAAATCCTGCACACTCGGACTGCACCACGCCTGACAGTGCTCCTACTAACTCTTTCGGTCGTCGCCGCAGTTAGCTCCCAAGTCGTTCCAGCTAGTCCTGCGCTACGCGCCGAAAACACCAGCGATCATGGCGACGACCACCTCGCAGCACGTCGTCTCAATTCCTCCCCCACCGACGAAGACAAAACCGTGCCGTTCAACTCGTGGGGCACCACCATCGATACGCTGCAATACGGACTCGCCTTTGTTGTCGTGCTTGTGGCCGCCCACCCGCTCGGACTCTTCTTCCCAAAGCTTTTCAAGCTGCCGCTCATCACGGGTTACCTGGTGATCGGCATTATCGCCGGCCCGTTCGTCGCCAACTTGTTGACGGAGGGCCTCGTGACCATGTTGTCGAGCTATGTGAGTGCTCTGGCACTCTCGTTCATCTCGTTCCAGGCCGGCCAGGAGATCTATCTACCGGAACTTCGACCGCAGCTCAAGGCTATCATGATTCTTCTGGGCACTCTCTACGTGACGGCTATGATCATCCTGTCGTCCGCGATTTTGCTCGCGGAAGACGCCTTCTTCTACGACGACATGGGATTCTACTGCCAGTTGGGCATTGCGCTCATGTTCGGGTCCATTTCGGTACTGGGTTCGCCTGCGACCGTGATGGCCATCAAGATCGAGCTCAACAGTGTGGGTCCGTTCACGAGCTTGATGCTGGGTGCGACGATGACGGCGGAGTTCGTGGTATTGGTGTCGTTCTCGATCTCGCGCATCGTGTGCTCCATCTACTGCGCGAAGCTGGATGTGTCCATGCTGAACCTGGCCTACACTATGGGCATCGTGCTGGCCAACATTGTGGTGGGAGTTGTCCTGGCGGGCGTCATTATTTTAATTTTCAAGATTCCGGGCGGACAACCGCAGCTTGACCATGACGATGACGTTGGGAACGCGAGACCAAGTATGATGTCGCACTACGACCAGAGGACTAATCAAAAGATGGCCTCTGTGGGTCATGATATGGCACCGCATCCTCACAACGCATATGATGAAGGAACGGGCTCGAAGAAGAACTCGTCATGCTGGTCTTACAATACGGCGCTGTCACTCAAGGGTCTCATTTGGTTGACAATGGGGTATGCGTTTTACATTTCCACCACCACCCTCGCCGAATGGACAGCAGCAACCTACGGCCTGTCGTGGGAGATCAAGTTTGAGCCTCTGCTCGTTCTCATGATCGCTTCCTGTATCGCTGGACACTATGCGGCCATCCGTCACGACATGCACGTGATCCTCGATACGGTTGCCCCCTACATGTTCCTGCCGTTCTTCGTCATGACGGGAGCAGCTCTGAAGCTGGATCAAGTGGTGGCCGCCATCCCGCTCATGAGTCTGTACGTCGGTCTTCGTTACGTGGCGATCTTCATCGCCTGCTACTTCGGTGGACGTTTCCTGCTGAAGCTCACGCCGAGGCAGTACAACAATTTGTGGTTGACGATGACGCCGCAGGCTGGTGTGGCATTGGGTTTGGCCAACGAGGTGAAGGCGATGAGTGATGAATCGTGGGCTGCTGAGTTCGCGGCGACGATCGTGGCTGCTGTTGTGGTGAACCAAATTGTGGGTCCTGTGTTGTGTGCGATGGGCTTGAGTCGAGCTGGCGAAACACTGCAGGATCGTGCCATGGATAATGACATGTCCAAGGAAGATATCGACAGCTCAGACTTGAGCTTTCAAGACGGCCGGCTTAGCAGCATTCATGGCGGTGGTTTGAGTAGCATTCATGGTCGCAATTTTAGCAACTTCAGCCAGTTTGATGTCAAACGAATGTCAACTGCGTCTGCGACAATGGGCAACGGAGACCCTCGGTCGCTACTTCCGTTCTACAAGGTTCAAAACGCTGTCGTCATAGGTGACGACGAAGCTGCCTTTGAGATAGCACTCAACCTTTCACTTTATGGTGCGCACGTGAACGTTCCTCTACTGGACGAAGAGCGCACCAGTAAGTGGAAGAAGATGAACGAAACCATCCTTTCCCGCGCCGCCAAGGGAGACCTCATCTCGTACAAGAACACACTTCAGGACCGTGACAACGCACAGGCCATGTCGACGGCCGACGTACTCATTTTTACGGGCGATGCCAACCGTACACGCGAAAATGTTCGCATGCTGAAGTCGTTGTTGGGCTCGTCGCACCCACGCATGATCGCCTTCGTGCCGGACTGCAAGTTCAGCAAGGAGATGAAGGCACAGGGTGTGCTGGTGATCCAGCCGTCCATTGCCTTGGCCAACATTGCAACGCGTATGACGTTGCTGGACCAGAAGCTGGCAGAAGCCTTGTCGAACGAGATCAGTACGACGAGCGACTTCAGCACGGCGTCATATTTCTTGCGGGCTGACGGTGGTGATCGTGGCTCGTTGTCGGATATGCGTTTGGAGGGCCGTCGTTTGGCGCTTGGTCGGAGCGTGGTGAACCACCACTCGGTGGATTACGATCGCCTTGCGGAGGTGTTGTCCGCAGAGAACTTGCCGATGCCTCCACCGCCGTCTCGAGTCGCTATGTTCGGTACATCCGGCGCTACGTTCAATCCGTTTGCGAGTGAGAGAGACAACAGGTCGAACTTTTTCGTCATGCACGATGACCGCGAGCTTGGGGGGGGCCACATAGTTCCTCCTAGCCAGTTTGTGGCGCGCACGCCTCGAATGAGCTCGTCTCCGTCTGTGCGTCCAGGGGCCGGATTCAACGTTCTGCGTACACCGCAAAGACCTGAAGCGCACCGTTCACTGAGTCGTTCTCGCAGTTTTGACCAGAAGTATTGTTGAAGCATTTTAGCGCGGTAGACGCGGACATTCAACGCTCTTACGAATTGTGCCGAGGCGGCAGGGAGAAGATCAAGACTACATGTACAGAGGCACAAAGTCTGAGCCGAAGTTGATGACAAGTCTTCAGCATGTCGACAAGCGGTCGATCTTTAGTAGTATTAATTAGGTCATTCAAGCCCTTCCGGGTCACTTGCTCATTCCATAGTCTTGGTTGTTGTGCAAACGCTGCACCCTGAGTTACCAGAAACTGACATAACCAGGGTACACCACAGAACTTCTGCGTCACTGGATTGCCAACATTTTGTTTTTCTTAGTTTTTTTTCTACTACATGTACACATGTTTAGTTTCGTTGTGACCAAGGCATGACGTCTCGAATAGAATAGATTATTACGAACTAGAGATTTTGCGCTAATGCAGGCGATCCGCTGTAGCAGCACAACAAGAGGAATTAATCAATCCAAGTCGATTGAGGCCTTTCTGGAAAACCGTAAGTATAATAGGTCGATGCATCTATGCAAGTTGCAAGTGATATATTATAAGGTCATTTTGCGAAACGATGCTTTTGTGGCAACTACAGTACTGATTGTTGCAACACACGGTGTCCGCCCCGACATTGTGTCAACAACACCAGCAGCTTGCAGGCCGCTATGCTAACTCACTTCACTTTGCCACAGATTTCATAAGTAAAGCGCTCTATTCATAATACTTTTTTTTAAAAAAGTATTATGGGGGTTGCACCCGTTGTACCACTATTAGTGTGAATGAATGCAGTACTTTAGACGAGTGAAACTCAAACGGGTTTTCATTTCGAGATAATAAAGTTGAAGTATTTCGCCGTAGCGACTTCTCCACCTCTGAACTGCCGTACCCCATGACTCGATTTGGACCCTGGAGGCGTTGCATCGCTTTTGTCTGGCCAGTAGACTTTTCTTCGCTGACTAGAAGGACGGGCGAGCCGACTCGAGATTAGGCATGAAGGCTTCGTCGATGAAAGGGGCAGCAAACTCTGCGTCGGTTAGACCGCTACGGGCAGCATCGGTCAACTGCTCCCACATAATGAGGTCCTGCCATTCAACTTTGCCGCTCACCGTAGTCGGTACCAGTCCGGTAGTCGTCTCACCCATCCCGTACACCAGCATAAGGCTTGTCCCGTTGAAATACTCGCCAAAGGGTGGAGTACACCCCCAACGATCGCACTCTTGTGTACCATCCTTCTTAATCTCATACACTCCGCTAACGCCGATGGTCGACACGGCAAGTATCTTCGGCTTCTCGAGAGCTGGGTTGTCAAGCCACACAACTGCGGAAACCCATTTGTGTCGCTTGCCCTTTGAGGAAGAGCCTTGTTCCTTGGGGAAGTACCAGGCGTACATGATGGCCCAGAGGCCCTTGTGCCAAGAGGCTCGGCCGTACACTTGCGAGCCCAGAGGCGCCCCCTCACAATCTCCGTTGGGTTTTCCAGTTCCTTTCAGTCCACCGCTCGTCTCGCCGGCAGCATTGACAGCAGGGTACGAGTGGCACCCGTCGAAGATTTGGAGACTAGGTTTGAACTTAACGGCGGCCTTCTCGGACACGGTGACCGGCTCAGGCTGTGCAAATGGTTGCACCTTGTCGTGGTCGATAGTGACACCTCCCACAGAGCCAAGCGCCCCAGCGACAGCAATAGCGGTGGCAAGTAGTGGACGGAGGTTCATGGTGTGCTTGTTGGTGGCGAAATCGAAACTGAACTGGAACTTGCGGTGGCTACAGTAATGTGCGTCAGAAGCAAGAAGGCTATTCGCTCTAACAAGACAACATAGAAGATGCAGTGTATTGATTTAGTTCAAAATAAGCGACACGTTGCTTTTAGGAATAAAGAGTGGAGCACTTCTCTATCGTGGCCGCAGAAACATTTGCCCACGCAGACTCACACCACATCGTGGTGGTTAGTAGATCGACATTGTACGCATCTTCATCTGACTCTCCTATATAGCCCAATTCGCGAGGCTGCCGGAGCAGAGCGGCGTTCTCTGTCATGATGCGAGAAGAGGGCAGGCTCGATATCTAACTTATGCCAGTACCTGCTGCGGGAAACAGGGTTCCCACATGCCAGCTGTATATATATATAGTATGTCCAAGGAAATTAGTTCCCATACGTCGCACATTACTGTATTAATTAATAACTTGTGTACTTGTAATTAGTAAATAGAGTCGGTACAGCCCATCATTCCCTGAATCTTCGTTTTTGAGAAACGTCGTACCGCATTCCTTTTGTCGGGGCATACAGACAGATTTTCCGTGAAATAGATGCGATTTATCGTGTCTCGGCTAGTTGGAATTCGAGAGAAAAAAACAACTCAATACAAATGACAAGTATAGTGTTATAAACGCTCGATGCACAGGAGGTGTGCTAACATGCATCCATTTTTGGATTGCGGCCGTTGCACTACCAGGAAAACGGTGTAATAAGAATACTTACGAAAATGTCTCCACAAGATTGTGTGTTACAGTGTTTTCGAGGCCGCTGACCTCTACATGTAATAACCTGTCAGACTGATACTCCGTCGGAGGATAACTTCATTATCTTGACATACCTTATAAAAAATTGACCTCTTAGTCTTTTTATGCTCCACCCTCCGAGAAAAACAGGGATCCCGGGCGTATACCGGTATCCCTTCAAAATTGGTAGCATCGTCTAGGCTAGAATTGGTATTGTGCCTTTCACTAATTCTGCCGTGATAATTCTGGCATCATTCTACAGTATAACTCGACTTGTATCCGACACAATCTTATATCCGACAATTTGATACCGGTATAGCCAATGAAATCGAGATATTGCAGGGTTAGTCATTCGCAACTTATATCCGACAAGCAGATATAATTTTAGCCTTGTGTGGGTCTGAGCAGAAAAATATGTTTTTCTTGAGAGCTTTATCTATCTAATTCTGACTTCAAGTCAGTTTTACTGGTCTGCTTAAGTTATGAAGTACGTTTTAGCATGCGCTGCTACCAAGCCCCAGAAGCCAACCAAAAGCCCGTTTGCCGACAGCCAGTGCGGCATTCGGACTTTCAGCGAGAAAACCTTAGTTGTTGCGCGCTCTTGCGGCGGAAATAACGAATTTTTCGCTTGATCTGAGATGGCGAGCATAGTTCTCACTTATGTCTACGACATACAGTCAAGTGTTGTCGCTACGCTGCTCGGAATCTCCGAACAAAGTCTGACGCGATGGTACCAGATGTTTCTACTCACGGGTAATGTAGAGAAGAAAGTGGCTATAGCGAAGAGGTCAAAATGGCCCGATCATGTGTGTGCATTTGTCTCTGAGTATGTAGAAAACCATGCAGGTTTCTATTCTGAAGAGCTCCGTGAAGCCATTTTAGCTCAATTTCCTAACGGTCTGTGCTTGTCCGACGCGACAATATGTCGTGCACTGCGTTTTGACCTCGGGTTGATTCGCAAACTACTGACAAAAAGAGCTCGTGAGAGCCTCCCTCGTGAGCGCCAAGAGTTTATTTCTCGGCTTAGCCCCTCCTACTCCGGGCCCGACCAACTCGGTTTTGTAGATGAAACTTCGAAGAATGGAAGGTTATGAATAAATTTTGTATATATTTATAGCTGGGGTTCTAACCGTGCATGTTTTGTCTTTGTGTAGGTCCGTGCTGCGTCGGCGTGGATGGTCAGCGCGCAACCCCCCGGCCAACGTAAGCGTCCTTTTCTCTCGGGGACAACGTGCTTCCGTTCTAGCTGCGATGGATGTGACCGGGTTCTTTGCATGGGGCAACGTCGACGACACCTTTACGCGATACAATTTTCACGATGTTTTCAAAACCAAGTTCGCCCCCTTCCTGAATCCATGGCCGATGCCGTGCTCTATTGTGGTGCTAGATAACACCAAGATCCACAAGTATCAATAGTTGCAAGATCTTGTTCACGCAACTGGTGCGCTGCTATTTTCTTGCCTCCCTACTCTCCTGACTTAAACTCCATGAAGTCGGCTTCTCGTTGCTGAAGCGATGGCTGCAACGACACGCCAATTTGGCTTTCCGCGAGTGCCCCGAAGAAGTCTTGAAAGTTGCGATGCACTGCTGCACCAAGAGTAGTCAAACAGTCGGGTTAAATTTGTACAGTCACTGCGGCTACAACACGAATGAAATACACTTACAAGGCTCTCTAGTCATTGCTAGAAGATCGCCAGTTGTCATCATCACCGTCAACATGGTCCACGTCTTCTATATCGTGTGCAGGGTCCGGCGTGTTGAGGCCAAGTGGCTCTCGAAACGGAGGTCGCAAGCTGTACGGTGGTAGGCACAATGCGTAGTGGAGACTGCTGACTACGCAGCGTATTCTCCATCTCTTCATCTTGGCAGTCTATGAACTGCAGCTGGCGGAACGTAGCATTATCCGGAACTGACATCGGCGCGTCGTCCGGCAATCGAGCTTGACTGACCGCTGCATATCGAGTTGTGGCCGCCCCTCCTTTGATTTGATGTTCCTTCGTATAAGCAGCAACCGCGGAAGCTGCTCTTGAATCCAAGCATCCGTTGCACGTCTCAACGTACTCAACCGCTGAACTCGTTGATGCGGGATGTAGACGAATAGTTGCAGCACAAAAGCAGTGTGACCATGTTTGCGAAGTCGGGCTTTGCGCCATATAACAGACAGCTGGGTGGTTAATTCACCAGTATCATTGGACAACTGCACGTACTTCCTTTGCGGAGCGTTGTTGGTTGGCTTAGCATACACTGCTACCGGATCGCCCCACGTAATCCCATTGGTGGACTCGAGGATACGTTTGATATGGCCGACGAGAGCCATCGGCTACCATGTACGCAAAGTCATGGCCTGGCATCCGATCGCGGTACGACGGTCAATACAGGTGAGATGACTGGCGGCAAGTACTTGTTGGAAGTGCTCTGTGGACTGCTGCGAGCCTTTCATTTTCTGATGGGCCGCGGACGAGCCCTCACCAACCAAGAATATTGGTGGATCGTTGGGCTCCACGACGGTGGGCTCTCACTTCACGAAATTGCACGAAGGACCGGTCGCTCTCGCAACGCGGCTCGGCGCGCGATCGTGGCCGAGCGAGGACCGCAGGCAGACAAAAGCGGGGAACGACCAAGGACAGGGAGGCAGCCGGCTCTAAGCGACCGAGAAGTCCGTCACCTTGTCCGAGCGGCAGCTTCAGGCGAGTTCTTCGCAGCCGAGCTCAAGACTCGCTTCAGCATCAAGGCGTCGGTGCGTACCATCCAGCGGCTGCTCCAGAAGGTGGATCGTCTGGTGTATACCAAAATGGATCGCACGCTGCCGTTGACAGCGGCACACAAGACAGCTCGGATGGCGTGAGCAGAGGAGCACATTCTTAACCCTGGTACGTTTGTTTTAGTGCTTACATTATGGTGAGAACATTGCTTACCTGTTGTCATTATGTAGGAATATGGGAATATACTTTATTTTCTGATGAAAAAGTTAATCTCGATGGACCTGACGGCTTCAAGTACTACTGGCGGGACATGCGCCAGCCAGCACAGTCGTACGT
>JAIKVD010000595.1:0-17080 GCA_024679075.1 Phytophthora uliginosa
GATACCCACTTAACCGTGTCGTACGAAGCCAGCTTGCCTGAGGCAACGTTGCTGGTTCCTGCTGTACATTACTATATCAAGTTTTTTTTGTTTTGAGGCCCCATGCATGGGTAGATTATAAAATGAGTCTTTCGCGGGCCCGGTAAGGTGTCGGGTTAGCCTCACCCAGATCCAGAACCACGCATATTTTTCAGCGAAGATAAAATTGTTGGTGCCCGACCCATATGCATATATACCTGAGAAATATCGATTAGCAAGCTAGGTGACTCACTGTTCTAGCCTGGTATTACAAGATGGGGGGGAAATGTGTTGTTGTATGATATAGACGAGGCATATGACTTGTAGACAGTAGTGCCGCGTTAGCGGCCTTCCAGCGGAGGCGAGCGGCTGCGAGTTCGCGTAGCCGCAGCAAACACTCGCGGTATTTGCGGAGGCGGTGCAGCGCCGAGCATTCTAGCGATCCGATCACTGCACTGGCCAGAACGTACTATCTCCATATCGCGAGATGCGCTGGTAATATTGAAAGCCTTGGAGGAACTGTTTTCTCCGATAGCCCTCTTCTGAGGCTACAGCTTCATTGAATTATATTCTTACTGTAATTTACGAGTACTTGACGGGTCAGCTGCCTGGTCCGCAAAATATCCTTACTCGACCAGCTACCATACCAGATCAAGTACAGACGACGATGGAAAAATACGCCAGCACTTACCTCTATCATCCATAGTAAGCCGGGGTCTACCAAAAAATACGCCAATCGAAAAGAATATAGCTGATTAGTCAAAAGTAAAACCCGAGTCCGAGAAAAAGGTCGGTAATATGTATAAAAAGACGAGTCATTAGGGAGAAAGGTAAAAAAAGGTCAGCTCATCCTTCATACATGTATACAAAACGAGGGCATGCAAAAACGGGATCGTTTTTCCCTGCCTTGTCCTCTCAACGTATTGCTGTTCTGGGAGCCGGTAAAGCTTGTGATCTTCTCTTCGTTCTTGCGCACTGTTCAACGCGGAACGTCGCACTCGCTATTAACACCTGCCTCAGCTACCCTTTCGATAACTTGGCACAGCGCTTGAACTGAATATTCTAGCAGCGTTTGACGCGCACTGTTCCTGTTTGTAAATGCTCACAATGTCTCCGGCGAATGTGTCCAGTAAATAGCAGAGGTAAGCTAAAGCTTATTTTGTTATTTGATGGTAAATGAACGAGCATATTGTAATCTTATTGGCTATAATTCGAGTGACTTGTTTGTATCGGACCAGAAGTCTGAACTTGTCGCATGGCGTATTTTTTAGTAGAGCTTATTTTTCCGTCGTCGTCTGTATCAATTGAGTGAAGGCTTTTGAGGTGCACGTCGTTCATAAGCTACGACAGTATTATTAATACTGGGTCTCTACAGAAGCCCACATAATGGGTCACTTTGCATGAACAGACTAGGGCTGCGTTGAGGCTCGACTCGCTCGATGGTGACTCCTCCCTCTCACCTCTCGTGACGATTGCAATAACACCAACGGCTTGTCAATCTCAATCAGTCGCAGTCAGATCTTTCTGGCAAATACCAAATGGCAAGTTGCCACAACGCAAAGCCACGACTTCGCACGGAACAAACTCTGGATTTACAATCTGTATTATGGGCTATACGCAAAATTCCTATGGGCAATTGGTTCAAGAGAGTGGGAGGAGTCCCCGACTGGAGCATCCCCCTTTTATACCTTAATCCGGGGGGCACAAACACTGCGCAAAGCGAGCGCGAACCGCGGTAGAGCCCCGCGCGGAGCGCATGCCCCACAGGCAAGGGTTTTGGTTTTTTTAGTCAGGGGTGTAATAAAAGTGTCCACTTATCCGGATGTGTATAGATCGATATATAAAAAAGTGAGAATCGGTTACACTAGATGAGCTACTGAAACACCCCGTCGGTGGCAGCATATCGTGCCTTGGTTCAATCAACCGCCCGAGCGGATACAGTTTGTATACATGCTCACTTAAGTACGAATGTAGCCATGACATGCGGCTGGTTCTCCCGAATCGACAAATTTAGACGGGAATCACACGATTAGACTTTTAAATTACAATCGAATATTCCCACGCACCCAAACGTCGAGCCTTTCCGGGTAAATGTAGTTGTCCACGAAAGTGACACCGTGTGCAAACTTCAAACCTATCCCGTTGTCAGCGATGTGGATTTATAAATCTGAACCCATCTCTGGATGGCCGACCTGCAATGTTGCCCGAGTGGAGTCCACGGACTTCGGCAACCCCAAATACAAACGACACCTGTGCACCTTTTCGAACGTTTTGACCAATAAACTAGTCGAATGGCACCTGAAAAATTACGCCCAATCGGAGTGGTAAAAGAATACTAACGAAGGTGTAGTTTATAGGTGTGGCGTTCTCTTGCTTTCCTGATAGTTGGAGCCGCCTGAACCGGGAATGGCTCACAAAAATGCATTGAAGAATGCCACTTAGAGCTGTAGCGAGTCTACGACTTCAAGCTGCTGTGGCTGTGTTGCCTAACGGGTTGGCCTTGGCCGTTCGCAGGTACTGGATCACCTTTGGCGTGAGCCTGCGCATTGGTCAGGTACAAGTTGACCCAGCCGAGCTTCTCAGCCAGGTACACCATGAAAGCGCCGCCCTCGAGCAGCGAGAAGTCGCCGTCCTACAGCACCCGAACGGGGTGCCGTTCGGGTTGAAGTCCGTTAACACGAGCTCGAGCTCTTGCATCTTGAAACGCAGCCGTGGTGGCTGATGAGGTGCGTGCAGCTTGAGCGATCTGTATACGTAACTATGTTTTTGAGTACTTTATATGAACTTACGTGCCAGGTTTTAATATATTTGTGTGTTTTATGTCATTTTGAAGTGTTTTTGCTGTTCCCAATGGTGACGGAGGGAATGCGTGACCGCCCTGAATAACACAGTAAAACCAGATGCAACCAGACCTTCCGATAATACCGCCTCATACGGATTGCCGCGAGCCTAGCCAATAAGTTACTGCATCAAAAACACTCTTCCTGAAAAATAAATTATTGCTGGTGAGCTCGCAATACTAGGCAATATCAGTCACCAGAACATCTATTGCAAGTCAGAGTTAACTATCTTCACTACCGTGCTGGCGCTCCAGAAGCGTCTGTTCTCCTTCAGAAAGTGAACCGCCTCCAGATTCACTGGCAAAATCCCGTAGCGATGATGCGAAAGTGTATGCTTAGCGCGGCTGAAAAAACGCTCCACGCAGTTCGATGTCGGTGGAATGAACTTAACCGCAGGAAACGTTGCCTGCTGCTTCCGGGCAAGCTTTCGCTTCTTCATCGCGCGGTCAGCAAAGCTCATTTTCTTTTGCAGCATGTCATCCGCAGCGGTACTACCGGTGCGAACGGCGAAAGGCTCCAACAGGTGTCGCTGCTTTGCCGTCAGCTCCTCAGCTCCAGAGCGCAAAACAGCGACACATGCAGCTTCAAACTCAGGGTTCTTGACGACGTCAGCATCTGCCGCAAGGTGGCTGGAGATGCTAGGGTAGTTAGCAATGAGCTCATCAAAAATGTCTCGAACATCGGAGAGTGTTACGCCGTCCTGGTGTTGCAGCATCTTGGATGCGCTCTCGAAATCTTTCAGCAGCTGCAAAAGCGTATTCAACTTGTTGACCTCTCGGCGAGATGGCAAAAGCTCACACAATTCATCGTCAGCTCTTGCAGGTCAAAGAAACGAGACACCATCTTGAACGTTAAAGACCAGCGGGTGTCTTGGCGGAGGGCGGGTCGTAGGCTGGTATACTTCCTGGTAAAAAGTAAAAAAATAAGAAACAAATTAAGGAATCCTGGAAGCGAAATAAACTTACCGAAGTTTCGCTGCAGCATTCAATGTGCGTAATTTACGCATCAGCAGCTGAACCTTCTCCAGCTCCCGTTCATGCTTTCCGATGAATGCAGTCACCGCCAAATCCAGGCAGTGACTGGCACATCCGACCAGCGGAACGCCGAGCAATTTAGACACCTTACCATTCGTTGAGCAGTCGTCACCGACGACGAAAACAATCCGCCACGGTCTTCAACCTCGTCGTCAACAAGCGGTGCCACAGCGAGGAGCACTGTCTCGGCTCGGTTGTCGTACTCGAAAACCGCGAAGACGCCCACGAACTGCTCCGACTTGAAGGTGTAGTCATCGAAAACCACACCAAACTTGGCAGGTAGTGCTTGGGCGACGTCCTTTTCTACCTCACGGCAGACGAGGCGCACGTACTTCAAGAACGTCTCCGTGTAACTTGGAGGGATCGCTACGTGCTTGCGCACCGTTCCGTTCTCTGGAAACGAGAATGGGAGGTTGCACTCAACCATCAAGTCCAGCCAGTCGTACACCTTTTGACTCTTCGAGTCAACGAAGGCTGTCAGCGCTCCAGAGCGACTGCTGGCCGCCATAGTCGCCGCGAAGTCGGGGTGCTCTTGCGTACGTGGCTGAGCAAGTTGCTGTAGCCCGTGCCTCCAGTTTGCTTGCGCAACGTGCCGCACTGGCAACGGAAGTAGTCGGTGGGTTGGTCGACGTCGTTGACAACGACCTTGAAGAAGTAGGTACAAATGCTCTTGCTTGAAAACTTTGATGGGCGACATGGCAGAGTTGGGAGGAGTGGGGGTTTTGGGCGGTTGTTGGAAACTTTAGAAGTGATGGCCGCAGCATCTGATGGCCG
Organism: Phytophthora uliginosa; assembly: GCA_024679075.1. Classification (NCBI taxonomy): domain Eukaryota; phylum Oomycota; class Peronosporomycetes; order Peronosporales; family Peronosporaceae; genus Phytophthora; species Phytophthora uliginosa. Next base: position 4,667 of record JAIKVD010000595.1, read on the forward strand.
GGATACTAGAAGCTGGTTCACCAGGACGGTGTGTCAACCAGTGAATCACTGGTGGACACACCGTCACTGGCAGTGAATCGGAGCGACGCGTAATTACCATTATTTACGAAGCTGTGGGTAATAAATAAGTTACGCAAATTTTGTCAGAATAAGTTATTGTCAAGTTCCAATACCGTAAAAATTGCAATACAGTTATTTATTCGGAGGGTCTGGATGCAACACACGGTCGAATTATACCCAGCGGCATCAGCTTCCACTGAGTTATAGCGAGTCGTCATTCAATACGGTTTTATCGTACTAGAGAGTTGGGCTGGTAGTGCGTTTGATTAAATTAACTTTATTGAAATGATTGAAATGTCAGTTTACTTTAGAAGGAATGTAAAATGTAAACCGGCACGAAATTGGAAAGGGAAGACCGAAACCGTGAGCAGCACCTTAAGCAACATCAAATATCGTAAAATGAACTTACTGATGCGTTTCTGGCGCCTCGAATCACATTTCAGTAAGTGTTAAGCTCACATGCGCCAGCCAAACACGGAAAAGGAGAACAGGTCGAGCCTTGTCTAAAACACACATTATCAAGTTATTTCCCGAACGCGCCATCCTTCAGAAGCATCTTGATGCCTGCCGCAACCATTGCAACCAGCGGCAGGGCTGCCATTTCGCCTTTACTCTTGCGTTGGTGGACGGTGATGATATCGGGTCCCGGGCTCAGGATCATCCCGCACTGGGCAATGGAGGTCGCCACCCGGAGCAGAGTCACCCAGATAACGCGGCTGAGGACAAGCCACGATGGATGGCGGAGCGACGGCAAGCCACGACTCCCTACAGAGACGCGGATTCCTGCAGCTGCCCAGAAAACCTGTAGAAGTCTAGTTAGTATGAAGCAAGTTCTAGAAGCACGAAGTCAAGTCCTGCCTTAACCATTAATACATTCTCATATTTACCTCCAGCTCCGCAAGTCCCTCTCAAGTACGGCCTTCGGACCCCCAAGCTCCACAAGCCCTCTGAAGCACGACCTGCGAACCCGATCGCCCCTCTGCCAGCCAAGGGCGTGTCACAGAACCCATCGTCACGTGCGTCGCGGAGCACATAGGGCTGCGGAAAACGAAGCCTGTCTAAGCCGATTAATGTATTGACATCATCTTTGTGTCTGTTTGACTTTATAGTTGTTCGGTTTGACTTTATAAATTTTGATGTGAAAGGGTTGATTGCAAACGACTACGGGTCCAAGGACATTGAAAGATCAGAATTGACAACCCGTATGTTGTTGATACTTGTAAAACGTCAGTTCTAAACCTGATAGCCAGCCCGCGCCTAGAAATATGCCGTCAACGGCGAAACGTCCTGGACTGGATCGTGCTGAAGGCAATTACAAGAAGGCGACGGACAGTCTCAGTCAAGGCCATGCACTAGTTAAAACCTTACCAGGCTGCCGATCTCTTATCAACGTTTACACGAATCAACTAATCATGGCGGTCGCTGCGGCGAGTTCGGTTACTACACCCCTATGTGGGCCCTATACAGTGCTGCCGTCGTGCCTGCAGTGGATACACATACTCTACTGATTTACGCCTCATCACTAATCTCTAATCTCTTATCAACGTTTTACACGAGTCAACTAATCATGACGGTCAATGCGGCGGGCTCGGTTGCTACGGGAGCCACCCACCCCTATGCGGGCCCTATACAGTGCTGCCGTAGTGTCAAACAAGTTGCAGTGACTCTACGGATTTACGCAACATCACTAATTTCTACCCTGTTCAATCGATTGAGCGATGACCGAGCGGTTCGGTCAGAAGCGCATGTCGGTCTGCGTGATGTTGCGCATGATGCCTACTATGTTTATCGACATGATGATCATGGCGTTGTCTACGATCGAGATCGAGACCCACATCACTGTTTTGAAGAACATCATCACGCTGATGTTGATCGACAGCGAGATCGCCGGCTTGCGCTTGATGACGTGGCGGATGGTGCCCAACGGTGACGCGTACATCCCGATGTTGACCAACAGCCCAACGTAGCCCAGCGTCTATCCTACGTAGTCGTCGTTAGGTATTATGCGCCTAACTATTTACAACTAGTTGCGAAAACTAAGCCTGTCTAAACCTATTAAAGTATGGGCATCATCTTTGCGTCCGTGTTTCTTTATAAATTTCGATACAAAGCCGTGCGGGCCCTGCAATAATGAGAAAATCTGTTATGGCTATGCTAAAAATAAATTATAAGAGCGTTGTACTTCAAATTTGTATTGAATTGATACCTACGTTGTACGGACAGTCCAACAGGATTTAATTCAGATATTGTGAATTCCGGATAAATTTAGCAATCTCGATCGGTTCGCTATCGACCACATACAATTCCCAAGTCATTAACTGAATCGCCCGAACAGGTCATGTCATGGCTACATCCGTACTTAGTAGAAGTGGTATACGCCCTCAGTATACGCGGGGCGATTGGTCGCGCGATTGGGCCGATCGATTCGATCAATCGGCCCGGAAATTTGAAGTAGAACGCACAATATGTGATTCACTTTTTTGTGAGAAACGTAAAACTCATCCGGCTTAACGTATGATTCCATTTAAGCCTCCACTTTCACCTGCTATATCATATACTTTTGTTCTGTTATCCTTTCCAAAAAATCAATATCTTTTACAAAAAGGAGCATTTATAAGACCCTCTCATTTGAAATTTGTATTGAATCGACACCTACTTGGCCTGGAGCGAATTAATCCCTGTTGGGCTGTCCGTCCTAACGTGGCCGTTAGCACTACCAGGACAAAGTCGCGGGTTGCACGAAGAAGCTCTGAAATTTGAGCACGATATAATATGACGTGATATACATGTACTATGGTTTCGCGGAGGCTGTGATAGCGACCGAGAGCGCAAGATGACGGATATTTATCGCTAGGGCACCACAACGATAGAGATAGTTATCATTTGGGGCCACAAATATTTTTATTGGTCAAAATACTTCGTCGTGCTTTGAGGTACTAGTAGTATCGGATGCTCGTGCACACTCGCGAGCTATCTGTGTAGTCATCACCGTTCCTGCAGCTGCTCGGAAACTACAAAAATAATTGGGTTGTGATGCTGAACGCCTCTAATGTGTAAATCGCATGCATGAATGGAGGAGACAATGGCATGTTTAGGCTATCCAGCCTCAGGCAAATAATGCATAAGGTGATGCCAAGAACGCAGCATGCAAGTGCTATAACGATGCGTGGCCATCGGATGCCCCGTCGCGGGTGTTTGTCGCACTTGTCAACGAGTACGACGGGATCTAGCACCACTAAATCGTGACCAGCCACTTTTAACATCCTCATCTGCCCAAAGTCTGTCGTCTCGGTATCTCCTGCCGCTACCTCCCACTGAGCGTAGACATTAATAGCGCCAGAAGGCCTTCCTCACTGTCGCTCTCAGATTTATATTTGTATACGAACGCTACACACCTGCTCCGCTTGCTTCGCAGCCGCAACATATGCATGTGGTCGAACAGCCCTACACTTTTGCGTAAGTTTGTACATGTAGATGCTGTCTCATCATCGATACAGTGGGCGAAATTTGGCTTCTTGGAATTCGCGTCGGCTTGCCACGGGGTGGAGTATTTGGTTGTGATCCTGTAGTGATGGGCCTGGAGTTGCGGAAGTTATAATGGATCCTCCTCTTTAATTGCATAGTTCCTAGTTGCACTCGCTGCACGTTGTCGCGAGTCCCGCCCGTTATTTCGGCCGGCCTCGGCTTATTTGACCAAGTAGCTGTTTACCTTTACAACTTGGGTTTTCTACGCTGGAGATAGTTGGTGTCTATTGGTCTTCATGGGGTTTGTCGTTACGACTTGCTACTTCGGGAGTGGCGGATGACAACTACCAGTCAGTGATCTAAACGTACACACCTTTCGCGTCCGATTCGAGTAAGTATTTATAGAGTTACTGCATGCCGAATTGACCACCTATGATTATCGCTGGGTTGAAGTATCATCATTTTCGGCCGCTATAATAGGAGATGAATACTACTCCGTTTACTTTCTCGCATGAGAAGCCATAGATTGTTTAAAGGACGACCCATTTATTTTTGCCGGTCGACTACGCCACCGACCAGAGAGATGCATTGACCGTGCCACTGGTGTTCTTCGCAGTATGAAGTACCTGTTGATCCCGCGGCCACGACAGCTCAAGGATCACGCGTCACCTCCACCCTTAGGCTCCGCTCTATTTGGCGAGCTTAGCGCCAAGCCATGTCTGTCAGTTAGGCCCTTGTACGACTCCAGGTACTGCGCGATCAGTTTGGTTTGTTACATCTTGGAGCGCACACGCTCCCCGAGACACTACGTGGGCTAACCTTCGTGCAACATTGGACTAATGCAATTGGCTAATAGATTTCAATAATCTGAGCTTATTGGCTAATAGCTTTCGCACTTAGCTGAGGTGGACGACACAGGTAACATGCAGGTAATTTATCGTTTTGTGCGGGATATTATATCCAGCAAGAAAAAGCGAGCGGTATTCTCTGCAAAATAGATCGCTGATTTCGCAGGGTGTTTAACTTAGCAAAATCGCACACGCACTCGTACCGCCTCCTTAGCTCTGAAAAAAAATTCAGAGAATAAACCCAATCTAATTTCAAGGCTCAAGTTATTATACATCAGATAGGCTGCGAGCACTATAACTTTTACTGGTACATTCATTACAGCAATTACTCTGTGTTCAAAATTAGTATGTATGTACAATTAGTCTAGGACAGACTAATTCCTATCGATGAAAACTCCCAAGGTTCATAATTAGTCTGTCGACAAAACTTCAAAGTTAGTCTGTCAAAATTGGGCTCGTCTTGGCGAAGTGGTTTGTTTTCGCCTGCTCCATTCCCACGACCCGGGTTCGAGTCCCTGCATGCGGTGATTAATCGGCACAAGCTAGAGACGCAAAGCGCTAGAGATGAATTTCTTTCTTTCTTTCATAGGATTAGGGTGATTTCGTGTCGTCAAATGAGCAGGCAGTTTTGCCCATTTTTCTTTCTTTTTCCCATTTTAGTACCCAGTTATTTCTTTCTTCCTATTTTCCAAAGAATTGGGTGCTTTTCCAGCCCATTTGAAGTTGCTGACCCCGTTTCCTTAGGTCGGGCAGGCTGCTATTCTGGGATTCTAGCACGGTAGAGGCTCAAGTTCTGAACCAACCGTGTGCGTGTTACGGTATTCACCACGGACGGTTCATTCGCAATTCTTCCAGCCCCAAGAACCAACCGAAACTTTGTCAAAATGACGACTATCGCTACAAGTGGCTCCATTTGCAGAGGATGTGGCCAGGAGGCGGGAAGCGTTAACCAATGCCCCGATTGCAGCTCTCCAATGCATCTTTTTCGAGGCACCCCGTTAGCCCTGAGGGGTTTGGCCAGCCGATTAGATGCCCTAACTGCTCGTCCAAAACAAACGGTCCTACTACAGTCACGGTGGGCTCTGAGTCGCTCCAGACAGAAGTCAAAGATCCAAGCCAAGCTCCGCCTGCGCATCAGTTCCACTCGCCGTCTCCGATTGTTGCTGCATTCGTGCGCGCCCACCTCAGGGCCGCAGCTCAACCACAATCTACGTCTCTGCATGTCGACTCGGTCAAATCGGGGGCGGAACAAAAGGCACCGCAAACATCAGCAGCAGCCAACAAGCCAAACGTTGAACTTGTTGTACGTTCGCCGGAACAGAGCCCGTGCTCTTCACGATCTGGCCGTCGTGCTACCGTTCAGGTGGTTACCGACATCGCCCAGCGGAGAAAAGTGCTACGCTGGATGATACAAACAGAGAAGGTCAATGGCGACAAGCAACTATTTTCCAAGGTCATTGACAAGTTTCCGACAGTGTTTAGGTCGGCAACTCGACGAGCGAACTTAGCCAAGGCTATGGACTGCTGGCAAAAACGTGAGAGGTATCCTCAATCCAACAGAGGCAGCACTGTTGTGTCTGGCCGCAGCGAATCTGGTCGCGTTCGGGTCAACCGGAAGTGCTTGGTTGGCAGAGGACGCCGGCCTAGTGCATGGGTAACATGTTGTATCCCGTGCTTTTTGACGAGTTTGACCGCCTACGGAAGGCTGGATTGAAGTTCGACGCGCCATTGTTACGTCTCTGGCGGCTTCAGATACCTACAGCACCATTCAACTCTGCATCAGTGGATTCGAAGGGTGTCCTCATCGCTTCGAAACTGACACCGAGATGGATGCAAGTATTCATGGAGAAGCACAGGATTGTCCTGCGTATGCACACCGGAAAACGACAGGTCAGTTCTGAAAAGCAAGCCCAGATTGACTGACGCGAGGCAACTTGAGATTTTTCGGAGTCGCCAGTTCGCAGCCGCCCGGTCCCAAGAGCCGGGAGTTTCGAGTGGATGGACGGAGATTCAGAGTGGCGTAAGCGTGGGACATTCGAAGATACAAACTGGTTGAAGATCGCGGGAAGCAGATGCTCGGAACACGTATAGGCTCACAGGCACGGAGGCGTCCCACCCGACGAGGGCCCGCTTCGGGATGGAGTCATAGCGCCCTGTCCGGCCGCCGAATTCCTTGACGGCAGGTACCCATTTGAAGGGGTCAAACGCTCCCGGTGAACGTATCCCGGTGAGCAGCCTGCCTTGACGAGCCGAGCCATCATCCAAGTATCCCAAGATCCGACGAACCCAAGTGATGTCCCCACAGCTCGAAGAGAGAACAACCACCACCACGAAGAACGCCGAGTTTCGAGTCCCCAGGGTCATGGAGCACCCGAGTCACGACGAACTGTGGAGTGTGACTTGGACGACGAACATGAAGTGAAGTCCAAGACCGTCACCTCCTGACTATCCTGAATGACGAATGTGCAACCTGAATGATGACTGTACAACTCGAATGACCCGATGACCATCCGGATGAATGACAACCCGGATGGCCGATGTACCCAAGTACATTCCGACCAATGAGAGCTGATCCAGGAACGTGCCGTGTCAGCCGCACGTGCAGACCTGACGCCAGTGCCGGATAGTGCTACGCCTAAGCATGATACCCTCAAGACCGACCAATCAGGCTCCGACAGCGCGCCAGATCACAAAGTCTGACCGCCAAGACCTTCGCGATCGCCTGATGATTGAGCGGCTCCCCCCGAGTTCAACGTGACGCCCGGGTAAACTGAAACCCAGTCTCCCGACAGAAGCGCGTGTGTTTCGAGCAGAGGAGACCGCCAGAAACCCAGATGCCAAGAGAACGAAAGAAAGAAATGATAGCCAAGAGAGAGAGAGAGAGATAAGAGATAATCAGAGTTTGTTTTGTGTCCTAGAGCCCAAGTGGACTTCGTGTTTGCTTTTGTGGTTTCGAAGACGTATATTCGCCGAGGACGACGACGCCAAGGAGAAGCTACCCAAAGGAAGATCCGGAAGGAAGGTCCGTGGAGCTCTGCGTATACCAAAGGACGTTCAAGGCCGCGCAACCGCGCAAGGAACTCTCACTACACGCTCAAATCAAATTAGGTACCCAAAAAGGCTGCCCTCGGGTTGGTCTACCTATTTCATATTACTAGTTGTGGGTGGATACTCGAAAGAGGACCCCTGCATTTCATATTCTTCTGCAGTTTCGGGAGGTAGTAGCAATCACCCCCTGGGATTCAAGCCCGATTGCTTGTGTTAGGATTGCATTTGTTGTTTCCCTCGTTTTCGAGGGTGGTGCGCGTTGGGCAACTCGGATTTTACCTGTATCCGAGTTGTAACCAAAGTTGACAGGCTGCATATTTTGTGTACAAACTCTGTGTTGTTATTGGTTATATTTGAGGTTGGTTATTTGGAGAAAGGTCTTTGCTCGTAAGCTTGCCTCCATTCGGAATCTCCCAGTTGAGTAGAACTTGGAAGTTCTCTGTATTTCTGTATCTAATTGATTGTTACATTTCCGGTTGAAAGACGGTCCGCCAAAGACAAACGACACCTATAGGGATTGCACAAGGTTACACGCCGACTCGAGTCATTCTATTGTGTGTTTCGAGTTTCCCGGGGCTGGTCCAACTTGGAATACCAGTTTTCCTACCCTGGGCGCGCTATACATCCTGGACGACAAAGGCGATCACCCGCCTCGTCTCATGACCGTGAGGTGGCTGCCAATCTAGGCGAGCTAAAACGTGACTTCGAGAGCGGTAAACTGGATGAGAACGCCATTGAAAACGTGGATGAGACACAAAACTTTGTGATCGACTTTGACAACGGGAAATCTAGATGAGTCGGAGTGCAAAGAAGAACTTCAGCGTCTCAATGCAAGGCTGCGATACTTGCCACCGAACGCTACGGATTTGTGTCGGCCGGCTGACTCGATTGTCATCGCCAAAATCAAAGACGTGTGGTCGCGAATGTGGAACGATAGAAGGATTGAGCTGATCAAAGACAAACAGTGGCAGAACAAGGTAAGGAAAGATGGATCCTACTCCGGCAAGCTGAAAAACCCGGGTAAGAGATTCTTCTTGGAGCTGACAGCAACTGCTGTCAAGGAAGTCAATGCGAAGCGCGACCACAATGGGATAAACTACGCGCGGAAAGCTATGATGCGGTGTGGCCTTTCGCTTAGTGTTGATGGAACTTGGCGTGCGACGCAGTTGTTCCCGCACTTACAGGAAATCATAAAGAAGTACCCTGAGGAGTTTGCCGGAAAGCCTCAACTACAGACACCGTGGCTGTCGACAAAGAAGCAGACAGCGTTGATGATGCTCACGAGGGAAACGAAATGGTTCTTCTAGTGGTGATTAATGATGCAGACAACGAGGTGCTAGTGTAGTTAAACTCAGAAGATGGATACTTTTTCGTTTCCTGTTCACAATTAGTCTGAGTCCAAAATCAGTCTGTGTTCAAAATTAGTCTGTACGCGGTGATGCCAGACTATTTATTGTAAGTCGATCTAGAAGCTGCTCACAAAAATTAGTCTAGGACAGACTAATTACTGTAGTGCAACGGGTACGTTGTACGGACAGTCCAACAGGGATTAATTCAAATATGTGGTACACATGCACTATTCCGAATATGTACGTTGCAGTGAGCTTTAACAAACAGTGGCATGCGCATCTCGCCCAGGAGGCGCGAAAACAGTGCATTGAAGATATAAGATACGTTAGATCTCAAACTGTACAAAAGTGATCACTTACGATTCGTAATGCGTCTGCATCGAACGCCAAAAGAGCAAATGCGTCGACTGCTCGCCATTGCTCATGGAGTGACACATCTGCCGAAAATCGTGCGACGTCGGCGCTTTGGTCGCCGATCTGAGCTCAATTCGAGCTCAGAACACGCGCTGTCCGTGCTGCACTCACAATCTGTATCTTGTGAATTCTACGCTGGCAAAGGCGGCCTCGGCTTTCACTGCCAGTTTGTCGACGGTGGTAGCCCAGAGACGTCTACGCAAATGAAGGGAAATCATTGGGCGAGGCAAAGTGCTGCTGACAGTGAGAACGTGGGCACTCAGTATAGGACCCCGCAGCTACCACGACGGTCGAGTCCGCCTATTGTATGAGCATGGCGCGAGATGAGTAGATACGTCGCTAGATCGAGGGAGTGGGTTATGCTGTTTGCCTTCAGTTTTCGGGTGTGATTGCAATTATGTTTGTGATTAAACACGAGTCGATTGATAGGTAACGACTGAGAAGAACATGTCTGTTTCTATCACACCCAAGATTTACCGCAATCGTATCTATAAACAAACAGAACTACCAGCCCAATCCTCTAGTAAATCTGAACCCATTTCTGGATGGCCGACCTGCAATGTTGCCCGAGTGGAGTCCAAGTGGAGCAGATAAATCATTTATCAAGGTGATATTTGGTTTCACCGCTATATAATATTGAATGTAAAAGTAATTATTTCTTTTTACCGAATACTATTTATCATGGGTAGTTTGTTCTAATATTCAGCGGATGGGTCAACATATTAATACTATTATAATAGTTTTACAATAGAGGTTATTATATCAAGGAGGCTATAACCTATGTATTTCACGCAATCTACTATCGGATTACGAAAGGTATGTATTATGTTGGTATTAACTCTGGATATAAAATCCATAGAATTTCGTTCAGTGCCATTTTCTGAAGGTTTTTTTCTTGCGTAGCAGACTACACCGCTAAGTGCGGACCGCACCGCACTGTGCGGTACGAGTCGTACCGTACGACATACGACTTTGACTTGACATTTGTATGCTTATTTATGGCAAACTCGAAGCGAACGACGCAGAAATCGGCACCCCACTACAATTTTTCAGTTTAGTCAGAAAACTTTAGTGAGTTACGAGGACAACACTTGTGAGGGTCTCCTACTTCGTAGGCTCACCTGCTCGCCCAGAAAAATATGTTAGCAATATATTTCAAATGTACAACGACATCATGGTACAGTACGGCGGTAGCACGAAAACCGTCATTATAGGGCCGTCAACAGCGATATTCATGTTTACGTCTGAGCTTCCTGATCGATCGCCGTAGCCGGCTTGTCCTTCTTGACAACTTCGTCGACACGCTGGCCCATAACACCCATTATTTGCAGCCTCATGTTTTCGCCGCCGCATATTACAGAATGCTGGTTGGGGTGAGCTGCCACAGCAGTTATGATGCTGCTCATGGGGATCCGAAATCGATCCAGCCGTTCTATCGAGGGCAGTTTAGAACCTGGGGCCTTGTTCCTTAGCCCATCAATCCCGTCTTTTCCATCGTCATAGTTTGTAGTTTTCGCGGTCTCTATGCGCCGCAGCTGCTGTAAATCGATCATGTTCAAACTCGTGGTATCGTGGATCCCCGTGCACATGATCGATTCATCAAACAAGAAAGTGCCTCGGCAGCAATGACAGGAAAGCCATGAATTTCGTAACGAGCGAGGCAAGAAATCCCGCTGATACTGATTCTCCGGAGCCATTGAGAGGACCGATGGCGAGGCCTCTGCCTTTGATTTCTCTCTGAGCTTTAGGCCTGATCAAATGCAGCAAAGCATATCAATCGTGAGGTGGAACTGCCTTGCATGCAGGTTTGTTTGCGTTTACATACCTCGAATGAACGTATGAAGCTTCACGACTGATCCAACAAGGTAATCGATGACCACGACCCAATCGTTCCGTAACTGACACAGCACCTGCGTTTTAGCATGCGGCATCAACCGCATCGAGGTGATGCCAGGTGCGCCGGATCGGTTCGAAAGAATCACCGCCTCGATTCCCGCGGGTGAAAGAAATGCTGCAAAGTTCAGGAGATTTCTGTCAGACAGCCGCTAAACGAAATACAAGTAGTAATTCGTTAGGTTGCTTACGTTTGATCATCTCCATGATGTTGAATGCAGCTTTTCGCTGCGGTACGGGCTTGGAGCCAAACGCTGGGACGGCCTTGTGCTGTATGTCGTAAGTCTGCGCGTTAATAGCCCCACAGCTCAGATTAGCGTGCGTGTACGAACGAGTACGAATGAAGTAATACGTGTTCTGTACCATAAGAACTCCAGCTTCGGTACCGCAGATGAGAAACTGGTTGTTCGAAGACAGCACCAGCGCGTTAATCGGCTGCGATCCTGTGAGAAAACTCCATATTGGTCGCAAGGGGAACCGGACATCCCACATGCGGATAGCTCCATCGACATCGCCGGCAATGATACTGCAACCTCCTGCATGTGGCTTCGTCTTCGCCATCCCTATTTGGCGTGAATTCGGCAGCTTCGACTCCGTTGCAGGAAGATACACCATGTCGTTGTACCCGCTAGACGGGTGGTTCGAGCTCTTCAGAACCTTATGCGGCTTGCTAGGGAACTTGCGCAAATTGAAAACATGAATCTCGTTGCGGTTCGAGAACGACACCGAGATCTCATCCTTCACGCCAGAAAGTCCACGCCAGCCACAGCATTAGCATAATTGTCTCCACGTGAGCTCCCTGCTAAGCTTTTCTTCGTACCTCATTGACAGGATTCCAACGAATGCACTTCACTTCAAATGGGGTGAAAATTGTATGGATCTACAGCTCACCACACCACAAACATAAGTCGCACGCACCCGGAATTCCTCCAGCAACATTCAACACACAAACCAACCCAATCGTTAAACCTACCGGGTGCAATATCTCATCGGCCAGCTTCTCCTCCAACTGCAGCTCCACGTCTCCACCTCCAGCTGCATCCTGATCCTTTTCGCTCTCTTGACTCTGCATACGCTGCGCATAAAGTCACAAACATCCACAAACCCTGTCACATCCATTCACTAATCCACCCACGACCTTGTTGCTCCTTTGCTCTCCCGCCGCACCTGTCCGAGGTTTAAGCTGCGGTGGAACACGTCGTCAAAGTCGTAGAGCGCGACGATGCCGTTGGACGCCCCCGCGGCCAGGAGGACCCCCTGCGCGTCGAATTCCAGGCAGCTGGCGTAGAACGCCTCGGTGCTCATGGCGCCGGCCTGGCGCTCCCAGTGGGGCGGCA
>JAIKVD010000596.1:0-17075 GCA_024679075.1 Phytophthora uliginosa
GTTCTGAGCTTCTACACCTTCTGGGACGCCTCTCAGCCGCTGAAATGGTCGTTGATCTGGCCAGAATCGCTGGGTGCCGCGGCTGAAGCGGTTGGATTCGCTGGCTCTATAGTCTGCGCCGTCGGCTCGGGTGGCTGCTCTTCTCTGCGAACTGGGGGAGGCTGAACGCGAGTGTTCTCGGCTGGTGAGCAGGATTGAAGCTCAGCACCAACAGTGGCCCTGGTGGGACGAGTCGAGCGGTTTCAGGATGTCGCACCGACAGCTGACCACTTTTCCACCAATCATGACCCATTATGTTGGGTGCGAGAGAGACCCGGCAGCCGAGCGACGGAGCTCGCCGGCCAAAGTCCGAGCGCGCCTCGTCACAGTATTCTTTCCACAAGTCCACTACTGTCGTCACTGCTCTACTGAGTCGAACATCGTTGGTAGACGTTGAAAAACCGGGTGGACGTGACACAACGCTGGAGGAAGGGGAAATTGATGCTAATGGCAACGGGGTGGAAGCATCTGTGCTAATATCTTCCCAGCTCAGCACTAGGCGTTTCATCGTGAGGCTCTTCAGCGAATCAATGCCAGCTGATATTGCGTCAAGCTTACCATTCAAAACTTCCATGCCACCTTTCAGCACCTCTGCAATCGGGGGCACAACGGTCTCCAGCGTGTGGTTTTCTGGTTGGGAGAGAGTAGGCATCACGGATGCCAGTTCATGGTCGAATACAATGTACTCGGGTGTAGAGAAGAGAGAATGCTTCCACAAACGATGATTAGGATACTCCCGCCTCAGCACCACAGAGTCTTGCAGGAAAATGACGCGCATATGCCGGAGCATTTGGATGAATGCACCACCGGCAATTTCGCGCTTGGGGCTTTTAGATAGTTTCGTAGCTGCTGCCTCCAACTCCGGATACACCTGCTGCTGCAATTGCTCACTGGGAGTGACTGATCCTCGACGAAGCCAGTAACCACCACCCTTGGTTGGGAAACCCGCTAAGGCTCTCATAGCTTTCTTAGGAAGCGACGTCAGGTTGCAACCTTCCATTCGAGCGGCATTCCAACGTCCCAACCGCCGAATCTGTTCTTCGGTAGCTCCATAGGTTTCGGCCAATTTTGCTCCTGAACCGCGATTGGCATGTGTCCACACTGTCGAGTCGATCCCGCAAGCTGTAAAAGCACGTTTGATCCGGCTCAGCTGGGTGTTGTATGATATCTCCTTGGCCCGATTACTGCCATTAATGAGATGTATGTCATACCAGCGCTCGCGGCACGAGACGTCAGGAAACGGTTCACTATCAATCTGCCAGCGCCAAAAAAGGTGAAGTGCGACAGCATTCAGAGGACACACTTCCACTTTCTTGCAGCGTAGTGCTGCGCCGTATTCAACGCGGCCGTGCTGGTTTGTTTTACCACGGTTCATGATGATCACGAGGGGGGTGCAGATCTGAGAACCTTCATCTGGTAGCTCCAGCGTCAGCATGTCCGGAAACTCGATAAAACGGCGGTTCTCACCTCGTGCGAGGAGAGCGTGTCCCAGAAAAAAATCCGCGCGATCGCGAAGAGCGGTGCCGTTGTTTTCGGATAGCCAGAAGTCGGAGAGTTGCGTCATATCCTCCATATTGTAGCCATCAAGAACGGTGCCAAGCGCGCGTTCTGCGTAGGTTTTGCGCTTGCGCTCCGTCTCCGCTCGTTTTAACGTATCAAAAAGATCGTGATACGCTTTGCCGCGTGGGTGGGGGTGGCTGTTTGTCTTGAGTGTCTGCTGGAGCTTGTACAGATCAATGACCGCTTTCGCGTAGGCTTCCACACCAGCCATACTGAGAGGCTTAGTGTCGCCATCTTCCGTCTTCTGTCGTTTGTTGCCGCGAGGGATGACGTACTTCTTTAAGAAAGTGACGAGCTTACCCTCGTTGACGATGCAGCCGTCAGCACACTTCTTACCCGTGCACCATTCCTTGAACTCTGTTTGCTTTGGCACATACTGCTTGATAGTGTTAGCAGGTCGTGCTGCAGCATGCTGGGTAATGACGTCCGTCACCACTTCGTTGATTTCTTTTGCGTTAGCAAGATCAATACGCGTGTGATCGTCCATTGCTGTGCGTGGCCGTCGTCTTGCGAGAAATGGACTATGAAAAGTGTGGAAACTGGCCCTATCTCGTATTATTTATCAGAGGTCGAAACGCATCTATGGGTGCAGACGAGGAATTATATACCACAGGTATTGCGCAGCTTATGTCCTTTATACGTCCAGACACAAAGGTCCGATATCGGACGGCGTCGCTCTCGTCTGGTAGATACCGGTATTTGCAGTCTAAAAGCCTAGAGGTCCAGCTCGACATTCTCGAAATGCTGCGCGTCCTGCACAAGCCCAACCGCCAGCTCGTCTTCGGACGGGTCGTCGGCCTGGCACAAATCGTCGAGGCCCAGACGCCCGCCTTCGTCAAACTGACGTAGAAGGAAGCGCTTGCGCTCCGAGTCATGATTGCGGTGATCTGAAACATCGCCCTCGTCCAGAATCTCGGCCTGCAAAATCTCCTCCAGAACGTCCTCAAGCGTCACTATTCCCAGCAGCGTGTGCATATCACCCGCCTACAGTATAAAAGCCAACACACGCTGGGTCAACAAAAACTGTGACGCATTTGCCTTCGACTGCCCCCATTCGGTCTTACCGCGTCGATTGTCTGCGGCTGCTTCACCAGGACCAAGTGCGCACTTTCGGATTTAAACGTGTGCAACAGTGCACTTAGCCTGCAGTCTGGGGCCACAGCGCGGGTAGTTCGACCGAAGATCTGGAAAAAGCTCGAGAGGAGGGTATTTTCCTGAGAACGCAAGCATTGTGTTAGTGTTTTGGATAAAGGGAACGGTAAAGGGTCGCGATACATACGAACCTTTGGGTCCACGAAGATGAGGTCTTTGACGTGGATGGTCCCGATGATGTCATTCACGGAATCGCCGTGGACGAGTACGCGCGAGAACCCACTCGCGAGAATACTGTGAATGAGCACGCGATCCAACACCGCGGAAATAGGAGCCATGAACACTCGATCAACCGGGGTCATGATGCTCCTAGCAGTCTTGTTTCCGAATGTCATGGCGCCGCGAATGATACTGCCTTCGTCCTTGTCAATCATCTGCTGCTTTTCGTGGATATCAATGATCTCCGCTAACTGCGCACGGAGCAACTGGATATCAGTATCACTTCTCATCGCAAGCGACTCACATCCGAGCACACACCTGTCTCCTCGTGAAAACCGTGCCAATGTCTTCTCCTAAAGTCGCGTCCAGCGCCATGCTCACGGGTTTCGCAAAAACATAAAAGAGCGCGATCAAGACGCGCACGAACGGGACCACCTTGCCCCCGATCACTGAAAGTGACGACACCAAACAGCAGGTCGTTAGCCAAAAGAGAGAGGCAACAACGATCGAGAACCTTCATCCACACCTAGTGCGTATCTGGAGCAGAGAGCCTGCGGGACGATCTCGCCAAAGATCAAGATGAGCAGCGTCGACGCAATAAATCCGAGCAGCCCTATCAGCCAGAAGAAAAACAGTCAAGCGTCAGCACCACTACACTGCACTCGCGCGTATCACCCCTGCAGAGCTCTTTACCACTGGTGAGGTCGGCCGTGATGATGGAGGTCAGCACATTCACCGCCACGTTCCCCAGCAGCAGCGTCGTGAGCAGCAGGTTCCCGTTCCGACGCAGCGGAATGACCTTCTTGGCGGCCTCGCTGTTCATCCGCTCCTTCTCCGTGGCCTGCTCGTCCTCACCCGCAGCCACGACGATCTCCAGACCGATGAGGTCCAGCGACATGAGGCCGAGTCCCAGTCCGGCGAACATGGCCGACAGCGCCAGCAGCAGCACCAGCACTCCCACCTGCAGCGCGATATCTTCGGAGCTGAGGTCCGCGTGCTCCTTGTCGCCCCCGAAGCCTCCTCCGTTTGCCATCGCAGACTCCAGTCGCACTGCCGCAACCATCGCGACGCAGGCGGCGCCATGCCACGTACTCCTAGGCATCGTGCTCCGCTGCATCTTCCGATATATCGACGATCTCAGCACCCTTCGACCTGACGACGCTATAAATAGCGCTGCCATGAAAGGTCGTGTGTGCGCCACATGACACTCGCCAAAGCGTATCCTGGTCGAGCATGAGCATGGGCATGAGCATGAAGGTCGCGCGGTTACTGCTCGTGTGGACGTGGGTGTCGTCTTTGTGTGGCGGCGTCGCCGGCGCGCTGCGATTTGCGACGGTAAGCGCTTCTGCCTTGCAGGGGTGGAGGTTTGAAGGTTGAAAACTTACTCGAGTTCTGCTGTGTCGGCGTAGTTCGAGTCGCAGGACGAGGTTCTGGAAGGCGAGAGCCGCCTGTTGACTGCCGTTGAGCTGGAGACGTCCTCTGGGGTGCCGCTCACGGACGGAGCTGCGACGTGGGGCAAAGAGTTTTTCCAGCTCCTGGTGAGAGGCAGCGAGCACTGGGGGCAATGTCCTGCGTTTGTCTCGAACTGATGGTATCTGCTGCTGTTGCTGCTCTATCATAGATTTCATGTGAACACGGCACGTTGCAGCTGGATCGGGAGGTGGCGCGGAGTCTGGTGGACACGGCTTTCTTGTGTGTGAATGGCGACCCCCAACTGAAGCGCTCGATCGGGGTCTTGACAACGCCGCGGGAGGCGCAGCAGATCCTCTCCTCGATCGTCTATCAGCCCGACGCAAACTATCGCAGCACGTGGTACGGAGTGACTGGCCCTTTGTGTATCACAGAGAGCAGTGGAAATGAAGTGGTTCGCATGCAGCTATCACCGGTGAATGTAGACGCCCCTATGCCATCTAAGGACACGTGTATCGCGGTTGATATGGCCGATGTCTCTGCTTTCGAGGCGGAAGCTGGCAGTACACATGAAAAGAAGGTTTTCGTGAGGAGTGTGAATGATCCGCCGAATGTTGAACGAAAACGACACCCAAACTTGTCGGTGCGCTTAGGAGGTTCGTGTGTCGGTCTTACAGCCAGTGAACAGGAAGATGATGCTGCTATCCTGCAACTGAAGTTTGGTGGCAACGCTCATCCTCCGGATATGCTGATACGAGAAGCTATTATGACTTTTGAAGACACGGACATGCTAATTGGTGGAGAAGTAAACTTGGATGCATTTGTGGTTTTTAAAGCTGGATCAACCGTAGACATAAGTGTACGCAATGGTGTTGTTTACTCTGTGGGTGACAGCATACACATGGACGCGAGCAGCAAACAACAAATCAGCACAAACGATCTACAGCTTCTGCAGTCGGTCATGTTAAATATGCGCTATATCCCCAACCCAAACTTCAACGGCATCGATGAGATCGATTTCAGCGCCCAGGGCCAGACAAGTACTCTCTACATTTACGTCCAGGCTGAGAATGATCCGCCTAAGTTTGAATTCGACTCGGGCGAGATGAACGATTGGTATAAGTACCCACGAATGTTTCTTCCGTCTTTTCGGCTGGATGACCCGGACAAAGATCAAACGTTTCAAGTTGATATCCGCGTTGATAATGGAACACTTTTCGTGGAGCAAATGTCTACTAGTGCATTTGATGGTGTGTCTGTGGAATTCAACTCTTCGTTTTCGTCGCTGCGGCTGACGTCAGGGTTAGACCGGCTGAACACCCTTTTCCTGCAGCGTCTAGTAGAGATTATGCCAAAGTCTTGTCTGCAGGGAACCACTCCAACCTCTTGCGCAGCGTTAATCGAATTGTGCGCCAATGACGGCTTTATCACCTATTGCGAAAAGATAAAATTGCCCGAGCAGGATGTGTTTTATCATGTTGTCGTGTCTAGTGGGGTCAAGAGCTTGAATTTCACAGCAGGGAGTTCATTGAACGTACCTGAGGCTTTTAAGATACAGCAGAGATTTGACGTTGTGTACGACTTGTTGCTTCGTGTTCACGTATCGTCCGGGTTTTTTCGGGTTGTGGCGCCAAACTGTGGTGAATTACGAGACTTTGTTAGTCCGGATAAGCTACAACCGTCGAATCTACTTAGAATGACCCAGCTTATTTATATGGGGGATGCTGCTTGCTTGAACAAAGTGCTGACAACGATTCAACTACAGAGCTCGTACGGCTCAAATGCCACTGTTGTTATCAGCGTTGAGCTCCTTACAGAGGAAATGCGCCTTCTAGCGAACGAAAGCATTAGTGTGAAAGTCACCGACAAGCCTACGCCGATCCAAATCAGCGTCGTGCGAACAAGTGGTGACGAGCTCTGGTTAACAAGACTTGACAGCTGCGCTAACTTGACAGCACTGGTAAATGTCTCGCTCGTTGCAGACCCAGAAACCACCATCGACACCGCCATTCTTGAGTTGATGGTTTCCTGCCTAAACTGTCAGTGGAAATATCGATCCTTCGTGCCGCAAGTGTCGTATGAATACGCTCAAATCCCTAGTTCTAGACTCGGGTTCCTGGGAGTATATGAATCGCTACGCAAGGTCATTGCTACTTTGCAGCTCGCAATCACTAACGACAGTGCTGCTGCTGAAGTTATTCACTTGCACATGACACCTGCGTTGCCGCTATCAGGACGGGTATCGGGGTCTGGTTGGAATAGCAGTACAGATATTTCGATCCCATTTACTCTCCACTCTTCTAATCTTTCGTGGGAGGCACAACGGAGCCTTATGTTCGTGCAAGCACCCAATTATACAGTTGAGCTGAGTGGCGTCAAACTCACAGGAAAGGAGGAAAGCCCTTCCCTGAATCTAACCATTCGAATGAATTGTACTCTTGGTCAGGCGAGGGTGAGTCTACCGAGGGTAGGTCCAAAGTTTCTAGAACTCCCTTGTGGCCTGAATGAGCCTCCTATAAGTCTGACTGTGCAGAGGTCTAAATTGAAAGACGTGATACGGTCGGCATTGGTAAAGGTGATATCCAGTGGAAGGGAATCGCGGGTACAACTTCACCTTACTGCTGTCGAAACAGCGCAAATAGCTACTTCAAGTATTGCAGACGAAACATCCATTGATCTAGAATTTCGTGCTTCGCCCCAACAACCAGAAACAAAATTCGCGTTGCGCAACGAATCGAGTGCTATACAAGTGGATGAGAAGAAAGTTCAAACGATTGGGGATATTTTGACCGTGACCGGAAGCCTCGACGAACCAACGTGGTTTAGAATGCTAGCACATGTGACCCATGGACGGTTATATGTTCCACTCGATGTTTGCTGCGTGGAAATCCGCGGGACCCAGCACGAAAATGAACTTGATATGATTGGGACAGCGCTTGCACTAATACGCGCACTCGCCTCCGTCCAATTTCAAGGTCATGAACTATACTCTGGGAAGGATTTGCTTGAAGTGACAGTTGTCCGTTTCCCCTCGAGATCCAGCCAACCAAACACCTCATTTGGCATCCCAATCGATATCGTTGCGGTAAGCCACACATCTACCAAGGTGATATTGGCTTCTGTAAATGATAGTGACACGTGGTCGACAAAAAACGATGCACCAGTGATTCCCAGTTGGAGCCAGCCGTCGGGCCTGGACGTTCCGGATACACTAACAAACGATGAATCAGTTGTGAGTTTGCTTAGTTCTGCTGCTCCGGACACAAATTTAATTGGTACAGAACGTGAAAGCTATCTCGCCCCCAAGACGACAGCGCTAGTACCACTGATACATATAGAAGGGTCCGTTGAAGGTAAGTGAGACTTACGTAGAATTGCTACAGAAGCGTGTAAACTGATGTATGATTGATTACCTTAGGGCCACTATCATCGCAGTATTGGGAAGTCATTACTCTAGAACTGGAGGCTGGAAGGAGCTGGAGCATTTCGGGAATTTATATTCGCGACAGTAGCGGAGAATCGTTTGTCAGTGATGATGACCTAACTTTGAAGATTGATGCTGAAATTGGGGCTATCCTCCTTGTCACATGGGATGGTTTGCAGATATTGGAAGGCTCAGACGCCACATTTACAGGAAGTATTACCGTCGTCGGTAAATTAGATTTGTTAAATGCCGCATTGTTAACCCTCCGCTATCAGTGTAGTGGAAACTGCAACCGGCAGGATACGGTTACTTTTCAAGTCAACAACCCGCTCGCACCTCCACCCGAGTTCTCACATAAACGAGCAATTAGAATTGATCTGCTCTATGATGTGCCCGTTCCGTATGTCACGACAAATGCAAGCTTACACTACAGCACAGAGGATGCAGCATTCCAGTTCCCGAATCTCACCCTTCGCTTCGCCGACATTAATCAAAGTCTCCAAGCGATCAAATACATACAGACAGAGCAGCGATCACAACTTTGGAGTGCCGAGTTGAGCTACAGATCAACAAAATACTCATATCCTCGATCTCGTTCAGACGACATACACCACCGTTTTGTGGGAGACTTTGTTGGTGAAAATCCACCGCACTTTATGTGCCAAATGGGAAACTTTTTTTATTTTGCTGGAAGCGATGGACAGCATGGCGAAGAGCTATGGGTCTCGGATGGATCGAAGGAAGGAACTGGCATGGTAGTTGACTTGCTTCCTGGTCGAGAGGGGTCTTCACCGACGGATCTGGTGGCGTTTAATGGAAAGCTTATTTTTACAGCTTTAGGATTTGACCTTACGACTGGAAGAGAGATGTGGGCAAGTGATGGCAGCGCTAAACAGACCTATCTAATTGCCGATATCAGGCAGGGCCCCAAACCCTCCAATCCCCAATACTACACCTTGTTTCAGTCCAAGTTGTTGTTGTTTCAAGCTGAGACGGACGAGTTCGGTGTAGAGCTGTTCAAGACGGACGGTACTAAAGCTGGAACGATTATGGTCGAGGATATATGGCGTGGGCCTCGTAGTTCTAAGCCAAAATATTTTGCAGAGTGGACGGCTGTTGATGGTCGTGCGCGCATGTATTTTGCAGCTACATCAGATAGTGGTCGTGAGCTTTGGGTGTCAGACGCGTTATCCAGCTTTAACAGCGATAGAAATCGCAAGCCTTCAGCCTTCAATGTGGCGGTCGGAACGCTTATCGTCAAAGATATTTGTACTGGAGAGGGGTCGTCTAGTCCGCGGTATTTGGTGGCAATCGCTTCTGTGGGTATATTTTTCTCAGCCACAGATTGTATTCACGGTCGTGAGCTGTGGTTCACAGATGGCTCAAACACTGGAACAAGAATGGTCAAAGACCTGAATGTTGCAACAAACCAGGGGTCGAATCCCACCAGTCTCGTTGTATTTGGCGGAAAAGTATGTTTCCAAGCGCAATCGGACTCCTCAATAGGCCGTGAATTATATGTAAGCGACGGAACCGCAACTGGTACAACGCTTCTTGTTGATCTCGTACTTGGCGCACTGAGTTCTGCTCCTACTTTAATATCGGCTGTAGGACCCATCACCATGCCTGATGGCACTACAAGGAGCCAAGGTCTTGCTTTCACTGCGATCGACTCGACTGGGCGTAAAAATGTCTGGCTATCAGACGGAACGACGCAGGGCACAATCCCGCTATTGGATGAGGTTTTCCTCCTCGGCCACAATCTCAGTTTTTCTTTGGTTGAACAGGACGATCGACCGCAACGATTTTTGGAGTTTGGAAATGCTATCTATTTTGCCACTCACGATTTCTCCCCGGGAAGAATCGTAGCCCACGTAGGCCTGTCGACGCTATATCAGCTAGATGTACGAGTAAGTTACGGGTTTGTTTTTGTAGTGAGCACCGACGGCTCGCCTCGTGGTGAACAGCAAGTGCCGAAGAATGCCACAAACGAGCTGAAGCTGGAAGGCACCGCGGTCGGTTTGGAGAACGATTTGAATAGGATGGTATACTTGCCGCCTCAAAACTGGAACGAAGAACAGTTTCCTGGGGAGCACATCGTGGAGTGGCAATTTGTAGTTTCGTATGAAAACAAGTCAGTCGAGACGTTTGCAGACCTCGTGATAACACCACGAGTCGATACCCCTGTTCTCACTGTTCCTCAAGCTATTGTGGACCCATCTCACTACATGAGCGACTACCTGTCGGTGCTAAGACTGGAGTGCTTGCCTTTAGTGTGCGACGAAGACACTCCTATGCTGCTGGATGGGTTTTTAGTGCGGGCGACTGATGCGACGCAAAGCCAGTTATCGACTACAGATCTACTCGTGCTTATTCTTTCTGTTTCTCGCGGAGTTCTTACCCTTGGAGACCCATTACGTTCGAACTGTATCAGTCAGTTCATGGGACCCCAATCACGGAAGCGCGTGTCGTTTAAAGCAAACGCAGACTGTATGAACAGAATCCTGTCAGGTATGACGTACGTTGGCGAACCCAATTTCAGTGGAGCCGATCAGTTCAAAATCCGGATTGAATATGCACGGAATTTGGACGCTGAATTTGACGAGGTTACTGTCCCTATCAGTGTTGTGGAGCTAAATGATGCGCCGTACATTGACGTGCGGTCGGTGTTCTATGAAGCTGTGGAAGACGTCCCGCTCTTGATTGAAGACTTGTACTTGCGGGATCCCGACGCGTTTGAAGATCCGCTTCGTGTTGTGATGGAAACAAGTTGCGGACAGCTTGCTCTTCTGCGACCTACCGGGATCAATCTGACAGCTGAAACGATCGAGAGTGGAGCCATGCGACTTACACTCGAAGGAACATTGTTTAACCTCAACGCCGCGATTGCAGCTGTGGCTTATACTTCAGCGAAAGACTGGAACAGCTTGCAGTATCATTCTGATGGCGGGCTCAACGGGTTTGACACGATTACGATCAATTCATCCGACTCGTCTTCGTTCAACGCCTCAAGCGTGTCAGTGCTGTTTGTTTATGTGGACCCTGATGTCGACCCAGTTGTAATTGGCACTCCATCGAACGTTTTAACAAGCGTCTATGTCAATGATCCGCCAGGAACGCTTCGAGGAGATGAGGATACACGGATTGGTGTAAGCGGGTTGGCGTTTTCTAGCGTTGATGACACCTCGCAGATGACGCTTGTGCTTTCATTGTCGGTGGGGCATGGCATTCTCTCTTTGTCGCAGCTCCGTGGCGTTACGTTCGTTGAGGGAACTAGAGACCAAGCTAGCACAGTGAAAGTCAAGGGCACTTTTGTCAACGTGAACAGGTGCGTGGCTGGACTGAGCTATATCCCATTCGAGGATTATTACGGAAACGATTCTTTAGTCGTCACTGCCCACGCGATCGACGAGTACACCCAGCAGCAGACACCCTCGTCTTCTATTAGCGTTGCCGTAACGATAGACCCCGTGAATGACGCGCCAGTATGGAATATTGGTTCATCTGTTTCACGTGAAATCCAACAAGGTCGTTCTGCAAGTATTGCAGGGGTATATTTTCGTGATGTTGACGTCGCTGCACTTGACTGCGCAGTAGAATCGTGTGTGATGGATCTGATCGTCGAGGCCAGTCACGGCTTCGTGACTCTTTCGGATCAGTCTCCTACTTCTTTTTCCAATGACATGACCATCAAGAAAGTCGCGTACGTGGTGGTTTCAGGGACACCTGACGAGCTGAACACGGTACTTTCAACGATGACATTCGAGCTCGCTGCACCGGAACACTATCGCGCAGATCATCCTGGTCGCACCGATATTAAGCTGCAGCTGACAGTTGACGACAGAGGGACGTTTGGTCGGGGCGGACCCCAAATCAGCACATCGACGGTGGTGTTCAGCCCCGTCACGTGGTCTCACTATGACTTATCAATACTCGCACCAGAGCGCGTGTTGGAAATGGACGAAGACACAACATTTGATTTCAACGGAGATCTCCTGCTGCTCGATCCGGACTCGGCACGGTCGTTCCACAATCTCCTTGAATTAACAGTTAGTTGCACGAGTGGAGTATTGGCCCTGAGTAGCCAGGCAACTGGAATTCAAGTGTTGCGAAATGAGTCGGGTGAGGTCGTGATTCGAGGCTATTTTGCGCAACTGAATGCGGCCTTGAACGGAAGTTTCTACATACCTGAAGCAGACTGGTATGGTTCAGAGAAGCTGTCGTTGTCAGTTGTAGAATTGAATCGTCTTGAACAAACTGGCAGCGTTGCTGTTGCTGCAGCCTTCCTATTTGTTGCCCCGATTTGCGACGAACCACAATGGAGAAGCCAACAACGCGCCGACAAACCATTGTCAATGAAAGAAGACGGATACATGTTGATCGATTCGATATCACTGACGAACCCTGACTTAGACGATGAACAACGTGAAGTCGAGGTTTCAATTAGCGTCGAGCATGGTGGCGTCATGTTATCATTGATGAAGGGTCTTCTCGTCGAGCAAGCGGAATATAGCACTTCGGAGGGAAGACTGATCGCGCAGCACGTTCCGCCAGGAAACGCGTATTCTCGAGCGCGTTTATTTTTCAAGGAGCTGGTAGTTCGGGGTCGAGTTAGCGACATCAATTCGGCCTTGAAGGGCATGATATTCAAGCCCTCGTTAGACTACAATTCGGATGGTTGGCCGGTTGAGGAAATATCGTTCGTAGCAACAAGCTCTTGTGGTGGTATTGAGAACAGCAACAAGTCTGTCAGCAGTGCCACAATCGCAATCGCCGTCGTTGCGGTTAACGACCCTCCCGTTCTACTCTCGAAGCATTTTCAACGCATTTCTTCACCAGATTCCCTTCGTGCTTTGGATGCCATGCCGGTAAACTCGTTGATCGAAGCAGTAGAAGATTTACCGCAGCCGTTGGAGCCTCTGGAGCTGTACGACCCTGACTGTGACCTCCGTGACGGTGATCTCCGACTTCTTGTAAATATTTCGTGTATTCACTGCACTATAACGTCGATGAATATGTCCAACCATCAACCCAGTGACGATATCGTAACCCTAACAACAAGTTGGAGGAGTAATGGCGGCACTCAGCTAATTGTGCATGGGAGCCTCGCGTCGCTGAACAACGATCTGATGAATCAACTTACGTTCCGGGGTGCAGACAACTTCAACGGAATTGCGTTTGTGCTGATCGAAATATCCGATTTGGGAAACTACGGAGAGGGTGGTGAACAGCACACTCTGTTTGCGTTGGGTGTTGAGGTTAGAGCTGTAAACGACATCCCCCTAATTCATCTCCCGCAATACCAGTCTCAGGAGCCGATTCTTCGGCTCGACGAAGACGCTTCAGTGCTGATAGTAGGGGCTCCTGCTCTTTCAGTGGTCTCCGAAAGTGCGCAGCAACAACTACCGGAGTGGTCTCTCATGAGTGTCAACCTGATAGGGAACGAGTCTACTACACGACTGTACAGCTTGAATAGTTTCTTGGGGCCAAAGGGGATCGCAGAGTCGTTCCTCGTTGCGTATAACGGTGGTCTACTTTTCAGTGTCCAGGGCCCTGATCTAGGGAAGGAGATTTGGTATAGTGATGGCACAGCAGTCGGCACAGTTCTACTCAAGGACATTTTCCCTGGTAGCGGTGGTTCCAATCCATCATATTTGACACCTTTCTCGAAGGATAACCGCGTGTACTTTGCTGCGGAAGGTCCCCATTTGTCGTGGCAGATTGAGGAGGCGCATCGAGATGGATGCCAGAGTTTTCGACCGAGTTCACTTGATCCGGATATTTATTTTACTGTGGCAGCAGTGAACGTTTGGGATTCCGAGGAGGTACGTTCATTATAGTCACGTTGTAGTACATGTACATGTAGTTAGGACTATCCGTGGTGACTGTCTGCTTGTCTACGAATGCATTCGATGTACAGACGTACGACTGTCCACTTGGATTTCGCTGGATGTCGACCTCTCAAGCGCAGCAGGTGTTTCTCGGAACGATCGCGCTGGATGGCCATAGCGAGGAACCCCTCACTTACTTCGATCAGTGCGGATGGCGGGGGTACGAGTGGGGAGGCCAAACACGAAAGTACTTCCGCTTTTCGGATTCCAAAGTAAGCATTTCGCGTTCGATGAGACAGCATCTTATATTGGTGTTGGTTGCTGCACTTATATTAACGCTTTGCCCTTCTGCCCAGGTCACTGGCGCGTTTAAACATGCTGGCTTTCGAGACTCGTATCGCCTGGACACAGGCTTCCAAACGGATTTATTTGCTGGCATTGTGTGCTATCGCGAGTCTCCATCCTATCATGTTACATGGGGATCGCAACTGTGGGCAACTGATGGTACTGCGATGGGTACCCAGCGGGTTGCCCAAATATCGACAGACCCCGAGGGCTCAAACCCGTCGTATTTTGTCGAGCTGAACCAGCGACTGTACTTCCAAGCAACCTCCCCTGAGTTTGGCGCTGAATTGTGGTCGACCGACGGCACCAGAACCGGCACTTACCTGGTGGCAGATGTTGAGTTTGGCTCACGCAGCTCCAAACCACGACCGCTTACTGTCTTGGACTCGCGAGTATATTTTTCTGCAGAAACGCAAGACTACGGTCGAGAACTTTGGTTTTCAAACGGTGACCCAAGATTCGAGTTCAATTATGATCAACACGCGACTGTCGGGACGGGCTTGCTTCTTGATATTTGCCCTGGGGCTGCGTCATCCTCTCCTCAGCATTTCGCGGTGTTGACTTCACTGTTACTGTTCCAAGCGGATGATTGTGTTCACGGGCCGGAGCTCTGGTCGACGGACGGGACTCGGTCAGGGACAAGTCTCGTTGTCGACATTCGCAAAGGGTCCATGGGCTCATCTCCACGCTATTTGACGTCTTTCGCCGGGCGAGTTTACTTCCAGGCAGACGATGGTGTTCACGGATCTGAGCTCTGGACCACAGACGGAACTACCAGTGGAACCGTCATGCTACTTGACCTCGCGCCTGGGGTGCAGGGGTCCACGCCCAGTTTCTTGACTATACTCTACACTTCAAATGCTCCTTTGGGTATACTTGTCTTCTCAGCGCAAGCGGAGCGAGATGTCCTCACGGAATTCTGGCAATCGGACGGAACCAGCGTTGGGACCAACAAGTTGTTCCCGCAGTCTCGCGAAGTTGTTGAGCTGAACGTCGATTCGCTCAATCTCCAGCTAGCTGGGAGCACGCTTGTGGCAATTCCATCCCAGCCTGATAAGTTCTTCTATCTTGGCCGAGAGAGTGGTCAAGGGGTCGACTTCCGAAGTGACGCAGCTAATCGACTCGGTGTGCCGTATGCTGAAGACGTTGCCCACACGAGGTCAATAACGTTGCAAGACGTTGGGTCGATGATAGTCAACGGGCGAAATCTGACGCTATCGCTGAATTGCTCGAAGGGTTGGTTGAGTCTGGGAAAGCAGTGCAGCGGTGTGTCCGTAAGTCTGGATGGGACTCCTGATCAGATGAAGGCTGCAGTGGTCACACTAGAAGGGACCTTGGATGCACTCAACTGCGCAGTGGAGAGGCTGACGTACCATGCCAAGCCGCAGGAGAATGGCTGGGACGAAATACATGTGACGCTTAGCCAAGGCGTTGAGACCGCTCCGAGTGAGGTGGACAGTGCCACAAGTACAAGATTCGCTGACAACTCGGAACGCGACAGCAGCTACACAGTCTCCAAGCGCATGCTAGTTGAAATTCGTGCCATCAACGACCCTCCGTCCATTGGTATGGCCTCGACGTTCTACGCTCCTCTGCGGCAGTGGGTGGCTTTTGCGGGCATTGAAGTCGCTGACCCGGACTCAGCGGAAAAAATGCTCTATGTGAGCATATCGGTTCGCAGTGGAAGGCTCCGGGTGACGCTACCGCATCGAATAAACGCCTACGGACCAACGGCACTTCATCCAACTGCAAACGGAGACATCTCGCAAATGCTCGAGTTTGCGACCACGGTGGAGCAGGCTAAAGAGATATTCAGCCGTCTGGAGTACAACTGCGACGCTGTCTATGGCTGCTCCAACTCCCAGCGCGACTATCTGACAGTCCAAGTCGACGACAATGGGTTCTCTGGGGCGGGCGGACCTCAGGTGGCCACCAAGACTGCCGAGATAATCATCATGACCGCCTAGCGTTTGATCGAGTACAAACGTTGATAGATGAGTAGCACACGTTATCATTGTATAGTCCCTGACTCACTCGTCCAAAACAGGCTCTTCATGTGCGCCAAGAGGTCGTCCGTCTAGCTTGCGTTGTGCTCGGTAGACGTCTCTGCTGCCTCCTCCGCCAGCTCAAGCGCGTTCTCCACAAAAAATGCCTTGTCAAAAGCCGATTCCTCCAACACGCCGTCTTCGTAGCTAGCCTTGTACGTCGTGAGCAACTGTTCGTCGTTCTTGCGAGCTAGCGACTTGAGCACCTTGAGCGCCTTCTCGTCTTCAAACAGACCCTCGTTCTGCAGCTTTTTCAGCATGCGCAGAACGTCACTTGACGCGGCACTCGCAGTGGGTGGGGATGCGGAGGAAGCAGCAGCAGCGTCAGCTTCGGCCACCAACTCGGCACTTGTCGGCTCAACGTAGCCTTCAACCAAGAGAGGCAAACACACGTCAGCATACAAAACACAGCGGTGCCTAGAAGCGCTACATACTCGACACCACGCACCTTCAATGCACCGCGGGTTTTCCATCAGCACCTGCAGGAAGGGCTCAATCTCTGCCTCAGTGGGCACAATAATGGCCAGAGGCTGGCCAGGAGCGACGTTGCTGGCTCCCTCGTGTACCACTGCAACAGCCAACAACAGCAACAGCAACAGACGTCAGTCAACGCAGCCCAGCCAAGAGAGTTCGCTGAGACTGCCACTCACGCAGTCGCGCGACGAATCCCTCGTCCCCAGACTCGAGTTGGAAGCACAGATCCGGCGTGTCAATCTGCAGCACAGTAAGTCAGTCAGTTTCTATCTACAGAGCTCCTACAACAGTGCACAGTATCTCATCTGCACGTTCCCCAGCAGCGTCTCGTACCTCGCACATGTGCGTTCCGTCCTTCACGGCGGCGCCCTCCGCCACGTACCACTTGGTGAGCGTCGTGTCTCCGGTGCCGCTGCCCACCTCCTGCCCATAGACTCGCTGTCAGCCACCCATCACACCTGTATGCAGAGCTTTAGACGCGACGCACCTTGAAGTCCAGGTCGGGCATGCGGAACTTGATGTGCGAGGGCAGCGCCATCTCCTCCTTGTCGCTGGGCGGCACCACGCTCGTGGAGAACAGCGCGAAGGGCCGCAGTGCGTGCGCCTTCGAGGTTCCAGCCGCCAGGGCCGTGCGTC
>JAIKVD010000597.1:0-17071 GCA_024679075.1 Phytophthora uliginosa
ACCCACTGAGCTGTGATCTTCTTCTTTAGGGGGCCCATGACCCCCACGTCCAACGGCTGACAGACGGCGGTGCTGTTGGTCGGCAGCTGGCATACGAGTGCCGAGGTCTCCTCAGAAACCACGTTAATGCCTGCATCTGACACATGAGCATCAAAATTGTCCACCAGGAGAACGGATGGGGCGTCAATCTCATACTTTAGCAACTCTTGCACGTAAAATACCCAAACCGTGGCATCCATCCATCCGTTCTCCTGGACAGTGTAGACATGACCCTGCGGATATGTCTTCAACTCCTCTTTTGCCACACGCCCTCCAGGCATCGCGCGAACAATAAAAAGAATAGGAAGCTTTTTACCTGACTGTATAATAGTGTCGCGCTGCGGCACGCTCACAGTAGCTACATGTGCGGTATTATATTACATATTTTCTGATAATCTAATCGACTTCAGATTTGAGTTTTTTGATGTTGCCTCGCTCAGCACTGCTGAGCGGACGCAGCCCGAAAAGTATGGGGGGGGCAGTTCAAAAATAGGGAGGCATGGTGGCTATAATCGGCTATAATCCCCACTTTTTTGCCTAATTCCCAGGAAATCCGAAACATTTCTCCAAAAAATGGGGGGGGGGCAGATGCCCCCCCATTTTGACCCTCCGTCCGCCCCTGCTCAGCAGCATAGCATGCGTCCGATAAGGTATTTGCATTGTCCTTTTATTATCAAACGATCGCGTTTCTAGGTTAGTACTCTGTGGCAGCACTGGATGCCACTGGGTGGCACCCAGTGGGTGGTAACTTACCACTGGTAAGCAAAGCCCATGCTGCGGTATGTGCTCTGGCTTCTTCAAGCATTATTTTTATAATATATTGTACTTCTCATACAATCTGCATGTGTACAGTCACTGTACACAGTACTATGGTACAGGGCCTGTGAGCTACTTACGGATCGGCGCCCCTAAAACCGCGCACTTTCCAAGATTACTTCTCCGGTCCGGAAGAGAATTAACCGTTCGCTAAATCGACGATAACTCCGCTTCACGACTTCGGTTCGAGATTGTACATACCTTGTTGTAAAGCTCCCGATATGTGGCTTCGCACAGTAATTTTTTCATTGCAGTTTTCGCGCCATAACATTCACACCGAGGTCATTTAAACAATCATTTTATGGAGGTGAGAAGTTTTTTTTCGCTGTGACGTCAAAAATGTTCACATGAAAAAGCTAAAATATCTCGCGGAAACAGAAAAATGAGCTGCGTTCAGTCGCAATTCGCGAGAAGAAATACATTGCCTAGAAGCTACAAAAACTGCCAATCAAGTTCAATACAAATCACTCGATATATTTTTCACCCAATCAGTCGTGCTCAAGTTTGTACGTCGACCAATCAAATCTGCGTACGGCGCGAGGTTTTACTCTAAAAAACCTAACTGTTAATTATTTTCCGGACCGGAGAAGTAAGTGTTTGTTTTTTGTGGCATGTCTGCTTTGAAAGCAGACGCATCCTGTGCTGTTCGTATATCGCGTTTCCCAACGCCACCGGACATCTTACAGTACCGGTACCTCATTCCTCAACTCGCCCTCCAGCCCACAAGTGTTCAATCGCTGGCATCCGGAAATCAACCATGCGTCTGCCATCCACGCTCCTGGTAGTGGCTGCTCTCACGCTTCTCGAGAGTGGCAGCGCTGATGCGGATGCCAACCAAGGCACGAAGGTCTCCACGATGGCGTCTCCGGACCTCGACATATTGGCGGTGAGCCACAACGCCGGTGACGAGAAGAGATCCCTGCGCGGTCTCAAAAGCGTGGATGAAGAGGACGAAGAGAGATTGGCCGGTGCCAACATGTTCAGCGTGACGAAGCTCGAGAAAGCGATAGGCGATCCCAAGTACGCTAAGACTCTGATGATGAGGTGGAAGCGCAATGGATACGACATTACAAAAACAAAAGCAGCATTGGACGCGACCACGTTGGCTAAGAACCCGGAGGTCAACACTCTCTACCATAAATACGCCGCGTGGCTCGATAAGTTCGACGATAAAATCGCTGCGGGTGGTAAAAACCTGTTCGTCAAGGCGAACCTCAACGAGGCGGTGGAAGACAGCAACGCCGCGAAGGCGCTGTTCAGGCAATGGAAAACCCAAAACATTGAATCGGACGAAGTCTTCTTCAAGCTCCAGGAGTTGGGCCTCAAGACCGGCGATGGCGCATATGACAAGCTATACAGGAATTACGTGTCTTGGCTCAACGTTCATTACCCGGACGGGGTAACAAACGAATTGGCGCTCGAGTCGGACTTGTTTAAGGAGTCGATGCTCATCCTAGCGTGGACGGACACCACTTACGCTGAGAGTCTGTTCAGGGCATGGAAAACGAACAACTACGACGTAAAAACAATCACCGAGATTCTGGAGAACACGTATGCTGGTTCTGTAGGCAAGCTGGCCGAGAAGTACAACACCTGGCTCCAAACTCATTTCCCCCGTAAGGCAAAGACCGCTCGTTCGTGAAGAGCTCTTGCATACGTGCAGCAGGCTAGTTTGGTTCGTACTACTACAGTAGTACTAGGTAATTGCTGCGTCTTGAATACTGCTTGACCAATGTGCATCCTACTACCAAGTTACATGTACTAGTCGCAAAAAGTAATGACCTCCAATCCTCTCGTTCGTGAATCTCCTCGATTTCAAGTTACAGCACAAACTACACGTAGTTTAAGTGCCCCATTGATGGTCGCAGCTCAACGACCGATGCGGTGCGTACGTTTCGCCTCGATCTTCCATGAAGAGTCTCTTTCATGCCATGGGGGCGTCTTCGTTCCCAGTTAGGAATCGTCGGCGCGGGGATCAAGACGCGACTTGGCCATGTCAAACCCGCGGATGCAATGGGTGAGCCAGCGCATCGTGGAGACGTTCGAGTCGAACGTGACGCAAGTTGAAGTGAACGAGTTCCTGGCGTCTCCCAGTACCCGAAAGCTCTTCGACGAGTTGTTGAGTGGCAAAGACGCATGCAAAGTGTTCGTGCACTTCCAGAATGGAGCAACCGTCGCTACGGTCGAGAACGGGGCAGCGCCAGCTACCAACGCAGATGCTGCAGCAGCTTCCAATAACAATAGTAAACTGTGCGTGTCGCTGGGCAACTCGATCCCGATCCGAGCCAAATGCTGTTTCTTCCTGAGAACCACAGCGGACGGGAAGCCGGTCGACGTTCAGAAGGCCAGCGACAATGCCATTTGCTTCGGTGAGTTGGCCCCAAACATCTTGAGGGACCTCGAGACGACCATCAGTTCGTTGTTTTCGCCGCTTTTGAAGGCGAAAGACGAATGGGGGAAGGCCGACGCCGACCTGAAGAACGAATTCATGACGGAATCCGAGAAATTCGCCAACGACCTCAAGGAGGCACTCAACAGTATGGACAGTGGACTCGAGTTGAGGAGACCCGATCGTAGTATTCTAGCGGAGACCGTGAACAACGCAGGCCACGGTGTCAATGGGGCCAGGGTGTTGCAGGTTTCTGACTCGCCGAAGCTGATCGCCCACTATGAGGAAGTGCTCAAGGAGTGGTGCGTCGTCATCTCGACGTACCTGGAGACCAACACAACAAATGACGGGAAGGGGAACAATGACCAGACGATAGACGACGATGGCCCCATGGGGGAGCTCGAGTACTGGCGGCGACGGATGCAGCGCCTTACTAGCATCACGGAGCAGCTCAAGGTGAACGAGTACAAGGACGTTTTCGCGGTGCTCAGCCGGACGACGAAGAGTGTCAGTGACGACACGAAGCAGCGCATCCAGACGCTGCTGCGGCGGTGGAAGCAGATCGATATCGGCATCACGGAGGCCGCTAACGAGGCCAAGGACAACGTCAAATATCTGTTCACGCTGGAAAAGTTCATCATCCCGCTGTACAACGGCACGCCCAGTTCCATTATCGACACGCTGCCCGCCCTGATGAACTCGATCAAGATGATTCACTCGATTGCGAGATACTACAACACCACGGAGCGCATGGCGAACTTGTTCACGAAGATCACCAACCAGATGATCACAAACTGCAAGCACTGCGTTACCGGGGGTGAGACCTACGAGGTGATGTGGGATAAAGACCCCGAGGAACTGGTGCGACACCTGGACTCGTGTCTGAAGCTGAACGAGGCCTACCAGCAGCAATATCGCGTCACTAAAGACAAGCTCTTTGCAACACCGAAGGGGAAGCAGTTCGAGTTCAACGAGATGAAGATCTTCGGTAAATTTGATCTCTTCTGCCGACGTGTCATGAAGTTGATTGACATGTTCACAACGATCCACCAGTTCTCGTCGCTGGGACAGCATCGACTCGAAGGAATGGAAGACCTGATCGCGAAATTCAACTCCATTATCCGCGAGTTCCAGTACCGAAACCACGATCTGCTTGACTACAAGAACAACCGCTTCGACCGCGACTACGTGGAGTTCAACGTCCGGATCTCCGACCTGGAAGGCTTACTACAGAAGTTTATCAACGATTCCTTCGAGAACATCACCTCCATTGAGCACTCGCTGAATCTGCTACGCAAGTTTCAGACGATTCTGCAGCGTGAGAACCTCAAGTCGGACTTGGACTCCAAGTTCAACGTCATTTTCCAGAACTATGGACTGGAGCTGGAGCACGTTCTACAGCAGTACGAGAAGTACAAACAGAACCCTCCGTACCCTCGTAACCTTCCGCCAGTGGCAGGCAACATCACGTGGTCTAGGCACCTACTGAAGCGGATTGAGGAACCCATGAAGAAGTTCGAGTCCAATCAAAATGTATTGGCAAGCAAAGACGCCAAGCGTATTATTCGCATGTACAACAAAGTTGCTCGAACGCTGGTAGCGTTCGAGTACATCTGGTACCAGGCATGGGTGCAATACATTGATACGGCGAAAGCAGGTCTGCAGGCTACGTTGATTATCCGCCACCCTGAAGACAACAAGCTTTACGTCAATTTCGACCCTGAAATTCTGCAACTTTTACGCGAAGCCAAGTGTTTGGACCGCATGGGCATCGAGATACCAGAAGCGGCGAAGATTGTGCTGCTCCAGGAGGACAAGTTCAAGAACTACTACAATGAACTCCAGTATGCACTAGCGGAGTACGACCGTATCGTGACCAAGGTGATTCCGGTGACCGCCATGCTCCTGCGGCCTCACTTCAACGACATGGAGTTCAAGCTGCGCCCGGGGATGATCACGTTAACGTGGACGAGTATGAACATTGAGGCGTATCGCAACCACATCCACTCGGGCTTGCAGCATCTCGAGGAGTTGGTGACTAACATCAACGACATCATCGAGAATCGGATCGAGAAGAACATGCGCATCGTCTCGAAAACGATGTTGGTGGATCTGCCAGTAGACCAGTCGTTCTCTCTCGATGAATTTGTGACGATGCAGAGCTCCAATATCAAGCGCGCAGGAGCACTGCTGCAAGGCAAGAACGTCGAGATCGAGAACGCAGTGGAGGACTTACTGAAGATCATCATGCAATACCCGCTGGACTCGCACATCGAAGGCGTCTCGAATGAGGAGGCCATGAAGCTAAAGAAACACTACAACCACTTCATGTACCAGGCACTGCTGCACTGCACAAAGAACTCGCTGAATACCATCAAGAAGCGCGTCGCGTCCCGCGTAACATCCTCGATCTTCACTATCGAGCGGCCATTCTTCGAGGTAGACGTCCAGCTCAGCGTGCCGAACGTCCAGCTGCATCCGTCGTTAGACGAAATCCAGCTTGCCATTAACAAGGCGGCGCAGACAATTCTCAGCTGCTCGAAAGAATTGCTAGACTGGGGTCAGAGCGATTTGTCCTCGGCCGTGTCCAATTCAAACTCTAATGGCTCGGATAGCAACGGGAATGCTACTGGTCACCCGAACGCTGGCAAGATCACCTTCTTCGATCGGATCACCAAGGACATCGAGATCGTGCGCGTTGTGCTGCTGCTCACTGGTAGCGTCCAGGGTCTACGCAACAATGTGACTGAGTACTTGGGGTCTTTCAAGAAGTACGAGTGGCTCTGGATGGAGCAGAAGGATGTGTCGTATGAGAACTTTCTCAAGAAGAACCCGGAGCTGCAGGACTTTGAGAAGAAGCTCAAGTCATTTGTCGAGATTGACCAAGAGATTTCAAGCCTCACTCCCATCCACAACATCGGCGCGCTCTCTTTGAACACTCGTAACATCAAGTTACAGCTTAAGCACGAGAATTCGCAGTGGAAATTGAAGTTCTCCGACAACCTGCACAACCAAGCACGTCGAAAGATGGAGTCACTGACGGAATATTTCCGGTCGACTATGGGCAAACTCAATCGTAAGGTGGTGGATCTGGACTCTCTCCGGTTTGTAATGAACTTGCTGAAGGAGGTACGCGCTCGAGAAAGCGGTATCAATATGGAGATCAATCCGGTGCTGGACATGTACGAGATGCTGGAGTACTATCTGCCAGACGGATTCATGGAGAAGGAAGAAATGGACCAGAAGTCGGTCTTGCGGAGCAATTGGCGCAAGCTCATCCACCACGCCGAGACTCGGACGGACGAGCTCAGCAAGACTCAGGCTGGTTTCAAGCGCGGTCTCCTTCGTGATATCAAGGAGCTGATTGTCGATGTGAAGCACTTCCGCGAAGACTATCTGGCAAATGGCCCCATGGTTATCGGGATCCCTCCAGTGGAAGCTGTGGAGAGACTTAACCGCTACAAAGAGGAGTACAAGATTCGCGAGCGCAAGCACGAGCTGTACCTGTCAGGCGAAGAGCTCTTCGCGCTCCCGAAGACGACATACCCGGAACTGGAGATGACGAAGAAAGAGCTCCAGCTTCAGGACAAATTGTTTGGCTTGTACACGGACGTCCTGAGTACCATCGAAGAGTGGAAACAGATTCCGTGGCTCTCTGTTGCTGAGAGAGTGCAGTCCATGACGGAGAAGGTGGATGCATTCTCCCTTCGGTGCAAGAAGATGCCCGGGAAACTGCGTGAATGGGAGGCGTATACAGATCTGAAGAAGATGATCGACGACTTCACCGATGTCTTACCGCTGCTGCAGGAGTTGAGTAAGGAATCCATCAAGCCTCGACACTGGGAGGCTGTCATGGCAATCACAAAGACGCAGTTGGACGTCACCGCGCCAGATTTCAAGCTCCAGGCTCTGATGGATGCCAACATTGTCGAGTTCAAGTCTGAGATCGAAGAGGTGACCGACGGGGCCGACAAGCAGCTCAAGATCGAGATCCAACTCGCCGAGATTTCGGCTCGGTGGGAGACGGAGGAGTTCCAGTTCCAAGACTGGAAGAGCCGCAACGTACCGATCTTGAAGGCTGTTGTGCCTGTCGTGGAGGAGCTGGAGGAAACGCAGATGAACTTGCAAACGATGTTGTCCATGCGTCACGTGATTCCGTTCAAGGATGTGGCTCAAGGCAAACTGGAGCAATTGTCGGACACTTCCGAGACGCTGGAACGATGGATCAAAGTGCAAATGTTATGGTGCTCCCTCGAGTCTGTGTTCACAGGCGGCGATATCGCCAAGCAAATGCCTGTGGAAGCGAAGAAATTCCAGAAAGTTGACAAGGATTGGGCCAAGATCATGGCCAAGTCGGAAGAGATCAAGAATGTGGTGGCCTGTTGTTCCAGTGAACTGCTCAAGTCGTGTCTACCAACGATGTATTCCGAGCTGGAGAAGTGCCAGAAGAGTCTCGAGGGGTATCTGGAGCAGAAGCGGAATAAATTCCCTCGGTTCTACTTCGTGTCGAACCCTGGTCTGCTCATGATCTTGTCGCAAGGCAGTGACCCGTTGAGTATGAATGAGCACTACGAGAAGGTTTTCGACTCCATTGAGAGGGTTTACCACGACAAGAAAGACAAGACATTGATCCACACGATGGTGTCTGGCGTCGAGGAAGTGCGGTTCTCGCAGATCGTGAAGGCGCAGGGGAACATTGAGGACTGGCTGGCCACGTTGCTGCGTGGGATGCAGATCACCATGAAGGACATTTGTCGACAGAGCGCCATGGACATTGGGGTCGTGGGCAACGACTTGAAGCGACTGCGCGAGTTTGTCGATCGGTACGTGGCACAGTTTGCTCTTCTCGGGATTCAGATGATGTGGACGACGGACATCCAGACCGCTCTGGAGCAGTGTCGAGCGAAGAAGAACATCATGAAGGACACGAGCACCAAGCAGGCGATGGTGCTGACGGAGCTGTCGAACTGGTGTCTCGGAGATCTCGGCTCCAAGGAGAACCGCATCAAAATCGAGACGCTCGTGACGATCCACGTACATCAACGAGACGTGATTACGGATCTCGCTACCCTGTACAAGCAGAAGAAGATTTCGGATCCGAACGACTTCGAGTGGCTGAAGCAAGCTCGATTCTACTGGAGACCGGGCAACGCAGACGAGTTTAACGCTGATGGGGCGTGTGTCATCTCGATCACTGATGTCGACTTCAACTACCAGTTCGAGTACCTTGGCTCGAAGGAGCGATTGGTGGTGACTCCGCTTACGGATCGATGCTACATCACTCTAGCTCAGGCTCTAGGAATGTACTTCGGGGGAGCACCCGCTGGTCCCGCAGGAACGGGCAAAACGGAGACGGTGAAGGATCTGGGTCGTACGCTAGGAATCTACGTCGTGGTGACCAACTGTACGGACCAGCAGAAGTACACGGACTGTGCCAAGATCTTCAAGGGGCTGTGTCAGGGCGGGCTGTGGGGGTGCTTCGATGAGTTTAACCGTATTCAGCTGCCTGTGTTGTCCGTGGTGGCGCAGCAGGTGCTCGCTATCCAAAACGCCAAGAAGACTGGAACCAAGTACTTCCAATTCCCTGGTGACCCTCAGAATATTCTGCTTACACAAGTCTGCGGCTACTTCATCACGATGAATCCTGGTTATGCTGGTCGTCAGGAGCTCCCTGAGAACCTCAAGGCCTTGTTCCGAGGGGTGGCCATGATGGTGCCCGATTTCGAGATTATCATGAAGGTGAAGCTCTGCTCTGTCGGGTATTCCGAGTACCAAGACCTCGCCAAGAAGTTTTTTATCCTGTACAACACGTGCAAGGAGCAGTTGTCCGCGCAGAAGCACTACGACTGGGGTCTGCGTAACATTCTCGCGGTGCTGCGAAGTGCCGGTAAGATCAAGCGCGACAACCGAAACGATTTGGAATCCAAGCTGCTGTACCAGACCCTGCGCGATATGAACCTGTCCAAACTTGTGGCTCAAGATGTGCCGCTCTTCTTGTCGTTGCTCGCAGACTTGTTCCCTACTGTCCAATTTCCCCCCAAGGGGTCCTATCCCGAGCTTACTGTGGCTCTACAAGCTGAAATCGAGAAGCAAGGGATCGTGGACCACCCCGGTTGGTTCAACAAAGTCATTCAGCTCTACGAAACACAGCTCGTGCGCCACGGTATCATGCTTGTCGGTCCTACCGGCGGCGGCAAGACCAAAATCTTCGACGTTCTCATGCAAGGTCTCACCCTAACTACCAACATCGTCCACAAACAGTCAAAGTTGAACCCGAAAGCCATCCGAGCCGCTGAAATGTATGGAGAAGTGGACCCCATGTCTGGAGAGTGGACGACGGGCGTGTTTGCAGCCATGTGGGCCAAGTACAACAACAAAGCCAACAAGTTCATCATGTGGATGACGTGTGATGGTCCTGTGGATGCGATCTGGATTGAGGATCTGAATACGGTCCTTGACGATAACAAGATCCTAACTCTTGCCAATGGCGACCGCATGCCCATGACGGACAATGTGAAGCTCATGTTCGAGGTGGAGACGCTGGTCAACGCTAGTCCTGCCACGGTGTCACGAGCTGGTATTGTTTTCATCAGTGACACAGATCTCGACTGGTCCCCCGTTGTCGAGGCATGGATTCGGAAGCGTCCACCGACGCACCAGCAGATTCTTCGCGATCTCTTTATGAAGTATATGGGCGAGAACAACCCGCTGAACCCCGGCCACTGCTTCGACTACTTGAACCGCAACACGGAAGGAGTCATGACCGTATCTCGCGTTGGTCAGGCGTCTCGACTGTACAATTTGATGACGGGCTTGCTCCTTGGTGATCATGGCACAACATTGTCAGAGGACCCTGCCAAGTTAGCCATCCAGCTTGAGAAGTTGTACTTGTACTGCCTCTGCTGGTCTCTCGGTTCGCTCTTAGAGCAAGAGGACCGTGTGAAATTTGACGAGTGGCTTCGACAGTATGATGACAACGCGCTACTACCCAAATGTGAGCCTGGACAAACCGTGTACGAGTACTTCGTTGATCCACAGACGTGGGATTGGAAGCTGTGGCGACCTGCCAAGTGGGAGTACCCCAAGGGCTCCAAGCAGCTTGACTTTTCCAACTTGCTGGTGCCTACCATGGATTCCGTCCGAACGCTTTATCTCATTGAGAACCTGCACAAACAACGGAAGCCGGTGTTGATGGTGGGGGGACCTGGTACTGCCAAGACTTCATCGGCGCTCATGTTTTTCAACGATCTCAGCCCGGATATCATGATGATCAAGCGAGTCAACTTCTCCAGTGCTACAACTCCATTCATGTTCCAGAATGCCGTCGAGAGTGAACTGGACAAGCGTGGCGGAAAGAGTTTCGGTCCTCCTGGAGGGAAGAAGATGACCGTCTTCCTCGATGATCTCAGTATGCCGCTGGTTAACGCTTGGGGTGACCAACCTACACTCGAAATCGTACGAATGATCATTGAGTTAAGCGGCTTCTGCTTCCTATCGAAGGACCGACGTGGAGATTTCAAGGTCTGTGAGGATCTGCAGTACGTAGGGGCCATGGGCCACCCAGGAGGAGGTCGAAATGACATTCCTAACCGTCTCAAGCGTCAATTTTACTTGTTCAACTTGATTCTGCCCTCGCTCACGTCGATCGATGACATCTACGGTCAAATGCTTGCCGGACGATTCGACCCAGAGACGTACAGCAAAGACACCCTTGCCATCGTGAACAAGCTTACTCGTGCTACCATTGACTTGTGGAACTACATGAAGGCCAAGCTACTGCCTACCCCGGCAAAATTCCACTACATTTTCAATATGCGTGAACTGAGTCGCGTGTTCCAGGGCATTCTACTCACCCCGCCCGAAACATTCACCAGTGGAGGTGGCATTCGTGTCACACAGGGAAAACTCGCCAAGATGGACCCTGGTCAGGTCGTTTTGCTCACATGGAAGCACGAGTGTGCCCGCGTGTTCTGCGATAAGCTCACGAACCACAAGGACAAGGACATCTTCAACGCGTACATGAGGGAGCTCGTCAGAAGCCACTACGGAGACAGTCAGGAAGAGTTCTGTCGGCAGCAGTACAGTATGGTGAATTTCCTCCGTGACCCGGAAGAGGACGAGGAAGGCGGCATTGCGGATGCTGCACTGAAAATCTACGAGCCTGGCGGCACAGTCGCAGACGTGCGCTCTCGCGTCCTCGAGTTCCTGGACAAATACAACACCGACTTCCCTCAGCGCCAGATGCGCCTTGTGCTCTTCGACGATGCCCTGGACCACTTACTGCGTATTTCGCGCTTGCTGGAGATGCCGCGAGGTTCGGCTTTGCTCGTTGGTGTCGGTGGGTCAGGAAAGCAGTCGCTCACACGGTTGGCCGCGTATATGGCGGGGTCCACCATCTTCCAGATCGTTCTCACCAAGACGTACAATACCAACTCCTTCATGGAAGACATCCGCACGCTGTACAAGTCCGCGGGTCATCTCCGAAAGTCCACGACGTTCCTGTTCACGGACGCAGAGATCAAGAACGAGATTTTCTTGGAGCTTATCAACTCGATTCTCATGACGGGTGAAGTGGCCGGTCTGTTTGCCAAGGACGAGATGATGGCGATGACTGCGGATCTGCGCAACTCCTTCGTCAAGGAGCGTCCTGGGCAGGCTGAAAGTCAGGCGAACCTCAAACAGTACTTCACGGACTGTGTCCGCGACAACCTCCACGTCGTGTTGTGTATGTCGCCGTTGAACGCGAAATTTGCTGAGCGAGCGAGAAAGTTCCCGGGGTTGATCAGTGGCCCGACGATCGACTGGTTCTTGCCGTGGCCTGAAGACGCGCTGATTGCCGTGTCCAAGGGCTTCATCCAGGACTACCCGATGGAATGTGACGCGACTACGAAGCAAGCTCTTATGACACACATGGGCATGGTACACCGCATCGTCACGGACTTGTGCGAAGAATACTTCCAGAAGATGCGACGACGCGTGTACCAGACGCCCAAGTCGTACTTGAGCTTCATCGAGTCGTACAAGAAGATGTACAATGTCAAGCTCGACGAAATCAAGGTGAAGGAGCAGCGAGTGAACCTCGGACTCAAGAAGCTCATTCAAGGCGCGGAGGATGTGAGAGCGATGTCCATCGTGCTAGCAGACGAGCAGGTGAAGCTCGAGAAAGCTACAGAAGAGACCAACACGATGTTGCAGTCTCTGCAAGTTTCGTCCGCGGAAGCACACAAGGAAGGCGACCAAGTGGCTCAGATCAAGGCCAAGTGTGAGGAAGATGCGGCTCGGATTTCGGCTGAGAAGGAGCTGTGTGAGCACGACCTGGCCAAGGCAAAGCCATTCGTCGAGGAAGCCGAGACTGCCATCGACTCGATCAAACCGGCACACATTGGCGAGATCAAGAAGCTGGCCAAGCCTGCCGATATCATCCGTCTCGTGTTCGACGGCGTGCTGATCCTGTTCAAACTGCCGCTGATCCCGGTGAAGCAGGTCAAGTTGAACGTAGCCAAGCAGGAGATCGACTTCTTCGAGACTTCGTTCTCGCCGTATGCCCAGTCGATGATGAGCGACTCGAACTTCCTCAAGAACGTGCAGAGCTTCGGAGCCGTCGGGAAGGACATGATCAACGAAGAGACCATCGAGCTCTTGACTCCGTACATGGAGCTCGAGGGTTTCCAGCCGAGTGTGGCCAAGAACGCCTCGCTTGCAGCTGAAGGGCTGTGCACGTGGGTGCGCGCCATGAAATTCTACCACGAAGCTTCAAAGGTGGTGAAGCCCAAGCTCGAGGCTCTGACCATTGCTGAAGGGCAGATGGAAGCTGCCAACAAGGCTCTGAGCGCTGCTGAGCACAGACTTTCAAAGTGTAAGGAGCGTCTATACGAACTCCAGCAAATGTTCGAGGCGCAAATGGCGGAGAAGAAGCGCATTGAGGACGGTGCGAACGCGCTGGCACGAAAGATGCAGCAGGCGTCCGATCTGATTAACGGTTTGGCTGGTGAACGCGTTCGTTGGACGGACGACTCGAACAACTTTGCAGACCTGAAGAGACGATTGGTAGGCGACTGTGCTGTAGCGTGCGCCTTCGTGTCGTACTGCGGCCCGTTCAACCAGGACTTCCGGACCTACATGGTGCAGAGCAAGTTTGTGCCAGACTGTGAGTCGAGAAACGTCCCCGTGACGGTGGACATTGATGTGATCACGTTCCTCGTCGATATCGGTACTGTGGGTGACTGGAACATGCAGGGACTGCCCACGGACGCGCTGTCGATTCAAAACGGTATCATGGTGACGCGGTCCTCGCGCTACCCCCTGCTTGTCGACCCGCAGGGCCAGGCTCTGTCTTGGATCAAGAACAAGGAGTCTGAACGTGTACCGAGCTATGGTACGACGTCGTTGAATCATCCGAAGCTGAAGGATCAGCTCGAGTTCTGCATGGGCGAAGGTAAGGCACTGATCGTGGCCGGTGTTGAAGAGGATATCGATCCCATGCTGGACCCTGTGCTGGAGAAACAAATCATCGTCAAGGGTAAGAGTATGTCGATCAATGTGTCCGACAAGAACATGGAGTTCAACCCGGCCTTCTCGATGTACTTCATCACGCGTCTGCCAAACCCTCACTTCGGTCCTGAGCTGCAGGCCAAGACGACAGTGATTGACTTCACCGTCACCATTAAAGGTCTCGAGGAGCAGCTACTTGGCCGTGTGATCGGCAAAGAGCAAAAGGCGCTGGAAGAGCAGCTCGCGCAGGTGCTGGAAGATGTCAACATGAACACAAAGTCGCTGTTAGCCCTCGATGCATCGTTGCTGGAACGCTTGACTTCCAATACAGGCAACTTACTGGAAGATGAGGAGCTGATTGGCGTGCTAGCCAACACGAAGGAGAAGGCTGCCGAGGTGAAGGACAAGTTGATCGCTGCCGCCGACACGCGTAAGTCGATTAACGAAAAGCGCGAGCAGTTCCGCCCCGTAGCAACGCGTGGCTCCGTGCTGTACTTCTCGGTGGTGGAGACGTCGCTCATCAACTGCATGTACCAAACGTCTCTGAACCAGTTCCTTGCGTTGTTCATGAAGTCCATGGATGTGGCGGAGAAGGCCGCGTTGGCCTCCAAGCGCGTGGCGAACATCATTGAAACCATGACGTACATCTCGTACCGCTACATCAACCGCGGTCTGTATGAGCGCGATAAGCTCACGTTTGTGCTGCTGCTAACGCTGAAGATCCTCGTCACGGACAGCTTACTGACCCGCGAAGAAGTCACCTTGCTCATTCGAGGTGGTGCCGCTCTCGATATCAACTCGGTGAGGCGTAAACCGTTTTCGTGGATCTCGAACGAAGCCTGGCTGAACGTCATCGAGCTCTCTCAAAGCTGCAAGTTTTTCACGAATCTGCCGCATGAGATGGCGTCGAACGAAGGCATGTGGCGTCGCTGGTACGAAGACAATGAACCGGAGACTGTCGTGATCCCAGACTATGAAG
The DNA here is from genome assembly GCA_024679075.1 of Phytophthora uliginosa. NCBI lineage: Eukaryota > Oomycota > Peronosporomycetes > Peronosporales > Peronosporaceae > Phytophthora > Phytophthora uliginosa. Next base: position 14,715 of record JAIKVD010000597.1, read on the forward strand.
CTCGACTCACGGAGAATGAGGTCATCGGGCCGTACTACAAGCTGCTCCTGGTGCGTTCACTGCGCATGGATCGCACGATTCTCACGACAAAGGAGTTCATCAGGAACACCCAGCAAATGGGGCCGCGATATGTGGAGCCCGTGACGGACACGATTGAGAGCATTTTTGCCGAGATGAAGGCTGAGACGCCCGTAATCTTCCTCTTGTCCATCGGAGCCGATCCCACCGAAAGCATCGAGATGCTTGCACGCAAGCAAAAGAATCCTTCGCCGGCAGTTGTGTCGATGGGTGAAGGCCAGGAGCCTGTGGCTCTGAAAGCTATCAACGCTGCTGTTGTCAATGGCACGTGGGTGCTGCTGCAAAACTGCGAGCTTGGTCTGGAACTGATGGAGCAGATGGAGGACATCATGCTGAAGCTGACGGAGACAATGGACCCGGGCTTCCGGCTTTTCCTCACGGCACTGCCGAACGACCAGTTCCCTCTAGGGCTGCTGCAAATGTCCACGAAGGTGACGAACGAGCCTCCTCAAGGACTGCGCGCGGGTTTGTTGCGGTCGTACACGGTCATGGTGGATCAAGAGAAGCTGGAGCGCGTGGAGACGTCTCAATGGCGACAACTGCTGTTCAACCTGTGCTTCTTGCACTCCGTGGTCATCGAGCGCAAGAAGTTTGGTCCACTTGGTTGGGGTATTCCCTACGAGTACAACAATGGTGATCTGTCAGCGTGTACCATTTTCCTCGAGAAGCACCTTTACAACGGACCTATTTCGTGGCCAACACTGCAGTATATGGTCGCAGAGGCGCAATACGGCGGCAAGATCACGGACAACATGGACCGACGGCTGTTTAATTTCTACGCTGAATGGTGCCTCACGCCTGACGTGTGCTCGCCGACGTTCAGCTACAACCCGGCAGAGCCCATTTTCCGCCTGCCGAACGACTTCAACTACCGCATTCCCGTGGCCGACAACATCGACGACTACCGACACTTCTGCCATACGCTCCCTGAAATCGACTCGCCTGAAATCTTCGGACTGCACCCGAACGCTGATCTCACGTACCGAGTGAAGGAGGTGAACATGCTGCTCACGACTCTCGGTGACACCCAACCGAAGGGTGGAGGTGGTTCATCGGGCGTTTCTCGCGAAGATGTGGTGTGTGACAAGGCTAAGGAGCTGCTGGACCGACTGCCTGAAGACTACAACGAGGACGACTATAAGGCCAAGATCAACAAGCTGGGCGGACTTACCATTCCGCTCAACATTTTCCTGTTCCAGGAGATTCAGCGTCTGCAACGTGTGATCGCCAAGGTGCGGTCCATGCTGCAGTCGTTGCAGATGGCTATCCGCGGTGAGGTGGTCATGACAGAGGAGCTGAGCTGGACGCTGGACGCCATATTCGACGCCAAGGTGCCTCCTTCATGGCTGCGGACATCCGTCGGTGACGAGTTCTCGTGGATTCTGCCGACGCTGGGGCTCTGGTTCTCGTCGCTGATCTCTCGTGACGAGCAGAATCGCACGTGGCTGAACACGCGTCGACCCAACTCGTTCTGGCTTACCGGTTTCTTCAACCCGCAGGGTATGCTCACAGCCATGAAGCAGGAGGTCACGCGGAAGCACTCCAAGACGGACAAGTGGGCTCTGGACGACGTGGTCTACCACACCGAAGTCACGTCCTTCGAGCGTGCCGAGCAGGTGCGAGCTCCTCCCAGCGAGGGCGTCTACATCTACGGGCTCTTCATGGACGGCGCCACTTGGAGCAAAGCCGACGGTACCATCGTCGAGTCCGAGCCCAAGAAGCTCTTCACGTCTCTGCCTGTCCTGCACGTCAACAGCATGTCCAAGGACCTGGAGGCCAAGTCCCGCAAGGAGCTCTACGGCGCCGTGGGGCCGTTCGAGTGCCCGTGCTACAAATATGCAATGCGTACCGACCGCTACTTCGTCTTCATGGTGACCATGAAATGTCCTCCGGGTCGTCCTCCTCGCCACTGGGGGTTACGCGGCGTCTGTCTGCTCTGCAACACCGAGTAAATAGTCCGTCCAGATTCCGGTTCCTACCAACAGCCACAACAACAACACCATTATCTGTTCAACATGGTAGTTATGTACTTTGAAAAAAAAGTCTATCCATCCGCCCGGGCCTTATGCTTCGACGTCCATCTTGTTGGTCCCCGCGGTCCTCTTCGCCGCCGCGGCGTTGGTCTTGTTCAGCAGCTCCTGGTTGGCCTGCACCACCGTGTTCTGCAGGTGGGCCTGGATGGCCGCGAACGGGTCGCTCTTGAAGCTCGAGTGGGTCTGCACGGCCTTGAGCTGGCCCAGCTCGCGCACCGCCAGCTTCTGGCGCTGGCGGCCGCTCAG
>JAIKVD010000598.1:0-17024 GCA_024679075.1 Phytophthora uliginosa
CTTGTTGCAGGGCTCGTCGTCCGATGGGCATTGCTCCTCTTTTCTTATGCTGCCGCCCAAGCCGCCCCCAGTTGGCAGAGACCTCGGGCCAGACGCATCGCTCGTCGTGACGGCACTCTGCTGACCAGCCCCGTTTACATATGCTTCGGGCAAAAACACGGCGTGCTTTGTACCGGTATCACCCAGACTCGAGAACTTTTTGTACGCCAGACTCAAATCAAAATGCAGATGTTTGGTCCACTTTTCAGTCCGCCGTCTCCTGGCCGCAATCTGTTGTCATAGGGTGTTTCGGCTTCGAAGACAGACAACGCAGCGAGTTTGTGGTCCTGTACGTGTACTAAAAGAGATGCAAACGGCGCATGTTCATGAAGATTGCCTCGAGCCCCCACAAGCCGATCCTATTAATAATGAAGCTCATGCAGGTTGTGGCGAGAAAACCAATCGTAAAACAGTCAGTCATCCATCTATACAAACTTTATCGGGAGCATGCATTACATGTAGCGTTGCAGTCGTACTAATTACGATGGCTCCGTTGCAACCCTAGCTGCTCAAGCGTCGTGCGAAGTACCATGTTGTCCAAGCCTCACCAAGCCCACATATATGCTTCACCCGCCTCGCACGCTCGTTGATAAGCTTACCAATTTGCACATGGTGATCTTGGCCGCGGGGTTCTTCGGGATTCCCGAAGAACCCCGAATCGGGAAGGATTCCTGTTGCGATTCGTCACCTGCGCATGTTCGTGCTGATAAGAACGGCTAATGTGGTGCCTGCAGCCTCCCAGGCTAGCCACATCGACTAGCCTTTCGAGTAAAGTTTATAAATTAGACCATCCAGTTCAATTTGGACACCCTAACTTAGACAGCCCACTCTGCATCTGATCGCCGCCGACGTAGAGACCGAGCGCCGCGCAAAGAGCCGAGCCGCTCAGTGAGCGAGGCTTCAACCGAGGCTTCAAGCTCCGCTGCTCGCCCAGCGAGGCCTCTCCCCACTGAAGAATCATCCTGTCGCCTTGGCCTGGATGCCAGTCAGCGAGCGCTACATTATCGATACCATGACCAACGCGACTCCACATTCATGTACATGTGGCAAGATTGCGGGCCGCAGCCTCTCATCGAGCGAGGCTGAAGATACCTATCAGAGATGTTACTCACGGCATCCCCGAGCTGTCCGTTACGGACTCTGTAGAAGCGCGAGTCTTAATGCACTGCCAAGCGCGACTCGCACGGTACCAATGCTCAAGTCACTGTCAGGACTCGGAAGTGCCACCGCGGTGGATACTCCCAGGCCAGAGACGGTTTGCTGCGCCTTTGATCGCAGAGAGGGCGCACTTGGCTCGCCCCTGGAACGTGCGTCTGGGTGCCACGACTCGTGCGCTCTCCAACAACGTTCTCTTGCCCCGATCCACTCCTCTCCGGTGTCCTACACGTTATCTATAACAGTCGATCCGCTAACATGACTCCTGCTGCTTGGATCGCGCTCGTGTATATGAACGATCTGTAGTTCCCGGTATGAGACGCTCTCGCCTCGACGCAATTTCAAAAATCGCACCAGTCTGCACGCCGGGAAATTGGAGCGCCTTCCTCGCTCGACGTCAAACGGGAAACACACACGTTCGCCACCGCCACCCGCCGTCATAACACAAACCTGCAGCCGTGGTGACTCACTGCATGCAGTTTACTTGCAAAGTCCATCCAAGTCAGCACTAGGAGGATGATCTTGACCGCTCGCTAGACCTGCGACTGCAATCGCTCCAACAGATGACTTCAGCGTTGGCGCTTCCTGTATCGCTTGCGTTGTTGACTTCAGCGGTACGGTCGCAGCGGCCAGGTCCCAATAAGGATGCCAACTCCGGATAATCAACGCTGTCTTCCAGCGGCAACTCGACGTCTGCAGCCTCATCGTAATCGTCGTCGTCACCAAACCACTGCGGCACCGTCACGTTAGTTCGAGTAATCTCGCTTTGATCACTCTGCCTATCGCTATCGTCGCGCGGTAGCTCTGTTGCGCTGTCCTCATCATCACTATCCTCTTCATCAAACCACTGCGGCGCGTCAGGTCTTAAAACTGCACTGCTTAGCTGATCCAGTGACAGCGCATTAGCCCGGTCTTCGGGGGCAACCATACCCGTGTCGTCAAAATCCATATTGGATAGAAGAAGAATTGCAACAGACTCGGGGGTTGTGCGTGAAAATGCGTCTTCACCACCACGATCACTGTTCGTAAATCTGACACCAGCGGCCTTCGTTGCGTCGGGGTCTCTGGCTGAGCATACTTCCCTGGCATAGCGTTTCCGTTATCCAACTCACTGATATCGTTAACCTGCAGCAAAGTGACCAGCGGCATTCCCACGACTTCAGCAGCTTTGGAGTGAGATATTAACTGGTGTATGGCGTCAAAACACGCCGATACCAGACTGGGACGCACAGCTTTGATTCTAGAAATCGTGCGTGGAGTAAGAAGCGACTCGAAAACGTTGACCAAGGCGTCATAGTCGCTCTCCTTGACCACAGCCACCATTTTTGCGAGTAATTGCAAACTTATCTCGACCGAGCGCATTTTAATCGCCTCTGGAGATGCACCTCTCCTCGTTTCGGGGAAATACGTCGGGGGAAAATTGGCAAGTTGCGCGAGACTTTCAACTATTACCGGACTAAGAATCCTCGCAACTCCTCATTAGCTTTCCTTCTAGTCTCAAAGTAATCAAACCCAGCCTTGGTCACCAAAAGACACATATTCACCATACGAATAACTCCAACTGAGGCATTATTAGCATTGCTACTCGAAGGGTTGGATTGATGATCGCACAGAAGCTGGATAACCACACCGCAGCAATCAAAGCATGCCGGGAAGTACTCCTCGAGCCATGCAGTCGCATCTAAATCATCAGACACGTCCAGGAACTGAAAATCTGTCAAACACTCCAGCAACCGCAACTGCAGAAACATACGCGGGGTGAAGCGGTACGTCGGGCCTTCATGAATGAACGTGCTGATGAGCGCTGATACTTGGTCAAAACAAAACTCTTTCAAGTCGGCAGGCAGATGCGCGTACGCGAAGGCAACCACGTCTAGAATCTCGTCACCTTGCATCGAAGCCACCTCATCACCAGTGCTACACGTAGTACACGTCAATTGCGCTTTTAGCAGCAGCATCTCCAGTGCCAAGCCAGCGGCTACCTCGCCCCAGTGCTGACACAACAGCTCCCGCCAAAGAGTCCTCTGGTCCATCGCACCCCGGTCCGCAGCTCCAGCACATAATAGCGCGTCAATGAGTCGCCCACACACGCGCAGCAGCCCCTTGGAATCGGGTGCACACGCCTCCATGCGGCTCAGACGTGTGGCTGCGGCTTCGAATGCAGCCACCAGGACATCTCCGATCCGGTTTCCCTCTTCTTCTTCAAGCAAATCGCTCACCGCTTCGCCCCGGACCCATCCAGCGCTGCCCGTGGCCCGGTCGACGATCAGCTCCAGCACTTGGAGATGCTCGGGCTTCGTCTCCAGGCTCAAGTCTTCCAGAAACTTGAGCGCAGCAGACGCGAAAGTTGAGCCGAAGGGCCGGAGTGTTTGTTCCGCGCGGCTGGGTGTCTCCGTACCGAGGGTTGGGTGTGAGCTGCATGCAATTTTGCCCACCGAAAAATTCAAAACTCAACCAGCGAAGCTGAGGGCCCTTCGCAATTTTCAAGTCAATACGTTTTTGCTGGCCGCTATTTTGGTGAGAAAACGAAAAAGTATTATGCGCTTTTTTTTGTTTTGGACTCACTAGTCACTAACTTGCATGTTGTAAAATCGAGGGGATTTACTTCATTTGAGTGGACAATACGACGACCTTCGCGCCACGAAGAGCACGCGAAAGTGCTGCAGTGGCTAAGACTAACTACAAGTGATAGTCGAGAGGTTCTTTCAAGCGATTCACGAGATCTTTCGTGTCTTAATTGTCCATCAAGCCGGGCAAGCTTCAGCCGCATCTCAAATCGCTTGAGCGTGAACGAGTCGCCGCGCGTGACAAGCTCGACGACTTGGCTGTGCTCGGTGGTCATGGTCGCCGTGTTGGTGCGCACGTTCGTGGACAGCGCACTGACCAGCAGGAGCCGGCCCTGGGGCGCGAGCGTCTCGAGCTCCTGGCACTAATGCGTGCATGTTGCAGATGCCCAGGTCCATAATAGCGCCCTGCTCCGCCACTTCTTGATTGCCCACTTGTTCTCGACCAGCTCGCGGTAGAACTCGTTGAAGAGGGTCCACTCGGCGTTGGTACACGAGCCTCTGTAGCTGCTGCGCGTGGGGTAGGAGCGGCCGATGGCGTGCGCGCCCACGAGCGCGACGATGTTGTCGAAGCCCATGCGGACCGCATGTGCATTGCGGTAGAATACGTCGCGCACATGCTGCGCGGTCTTGTCCTTGCTACCCATGTCGGCTTTGGGCAGGCGGACGTCGGGCGCCTGCGTGGGTTCGTTGCCGCTCTTGGTGTCGGGGCGGCCGAAGCGGAAGGGGTTCTTGGGGCCGCCCATCTCCTCGATCATCGTCACGCCCGCCAGCACGAACAAGTCGGCGTACGAGATGGGACAGCTTCTCGACCTTGATGCATCTCGATGTACTTCTTGAACTTGGAGTCCTGGATCAGCACCATGTCGATCGGCAGCATCATGATCTTGCCCATGAGTTCCTCGTACTGCGTGGGGCCGTTCCACTTCTTAATGGTCCACTTGTTCTCGAGCAGCTCGACCAGGTGCAGACCAGCGCGGTGCCACCGTGATTGATGTCCGGGTCGGGGTCATGTACGCCAGGGCTGCCACGTGCCCCTGAAGTAAAGCGCATTTGATCGAGCTAGGCAACCTCCAATGCTACTTAGCGAACTGCGCCAACCGACGAGCACCGAGCCTATCCAAGGGCATGGAAGACCGGCTGACAGAAGATCACCCCGACGAATCAGGCATATTTGCAGGCGAATGGAAGCGAACATGGCGCATCCTGAGTAGCCTTTGTGTCACCAGTAGAGCTGCGAACGTTCGGCTCTGAACCCCCCTCCAACCCACCCACCCGGGGGTTGTATCCTGAAAACCTTCGAAGTCCCTCCGAACCCCTCTCCACACCCTGACTTGGACATACTATGCAGCATACAGAAGGCTAGTTATCGATAACGCAGGTTGAAGCCCAGCTTGCAGCTTCACACGACAGATCCCTTCTCTGCGGCTTGAGCGCTACAAGGGTCCAGCCCCGAGGAAGCTGGTGGGGCAAAAAGCCTCCTCGAACACCGCCGCGTGGCTGCCATCCTCGTATCCAAGCCCCCCCCCTGTGCCCAGAACACCAAAAAAGCCAAGACGCCAAGCCGATGCCGACTCGCTTGATAAAGACTCGCTCCAGGCACAGCCAGCGCAGGTACCTGCCTTGTCGGCTCAATTCTCTACTCGACCTTCTCAAGGAAGCACCCCAGCGTCATCAAGCTCAAGCTATGTAGCGGAACGTCAGCATAGTATTCATCAGTTGCCAGACGTTGATGCCTTGGAGGCTCAACTAAAGCAGGACGCGGACCTACGGCTCTACAAAATGAAAAACCAAAAGCGAAAGGACGTCTGGTACTTTGCGCGTTTGACTCCCATGGATCAGTTTGGTCCAGTTCTCGATAGGGATCGGACCAACAAGCACGGTGGTTTAGCTATCTGCTTGCTGTGCAGCACAACAATGAAGTTTCGTATCGGAAAGCACAAAATGGTGGAGCATATGAATGGAAACCACGCCGATGAACAGGAGATCTATCGAGGTAGTCATAACCTTGTCGTTACTGCCGGTGGTGGTGTGCAAACGCAGCGTGTTGCCCGGCGTTTAGATTCCGAGCTTATGGATGCTGCTTGTCAAGATAACATAGCTCCTATTCGGACAATCACGCCAAAGGAACAACAACATGTCAACAAGCTATTGGCACGGTGGGTGGCACGACATTTCCGGCCGATGATCATCGTGGAAGACGAAGCATTTAAGGAATTCGTCTTCTATATCACTCGAGTTGGGCCGCGTGAGCATGGTCTTGCCCAATCGTTCACACCTGCGAAACGATATAGTGGTGCTAGCAGTGTACTATCGAAAGCTCGTCAAAGAAGGCATCCTTCGTTTCTGTGTTTTCTACTCGCTGACAAGTGATATATGGACTGGTGGAGGCGGATACAGCTATATTTCGCTGATTATTCATTTCCTCATAGATGCGTTTGAGTTGAGGAGCTGGACTCTGGAAGTTCAAGAGCTTCCGGGTATTCATGACGGCGCTGCAATTGCTGCTGCATTGAACGAGATGAGCGAGGAATGGGGACCATCCAAGGAGTATCGCACCAAGTTGGTGCGCGATGGAGGTATCAACATGGTTAGTGCTGCCGACATTCTAGCTATCCCCAACATGTCACGTGTTGCACACTCTCTTCATTTGGTCGTGACTAGCGCATTGATCAAGAAGAAGAAGACGAGGGATCAACCACAGGAACTGCCAGCTTGGACGACTGAGGTGAGCAAAGAGAGTGCTGAGCCGATTATAAAGCACCAGGAGGGCGAGCAGCTTTCACGAGAGGACCGTGAACAAATGGATACGCTTCGCGATCTCGCCGTCGACGAGATGAAAACGTACTTGAACGCCACGATTGTGAAGCTCGGACGCAATGAGACGAACGCTGTGCGTTGTGTTGTTCAGCGTTTCCGGACACTTGCATGCTACTTCAGAAAATCTCCAAAAGGGCAACATCGGCTAGCCGAGTGTCATGTTAGAGCCCGTGGAATCAAACGCAGCGAGGCTACGTGTAACGGTGCGCAACCAACTGTTGGAGCCAGCGCTCGACAGCAGTTGTAGAGACTCAATGGCCTCATCCATACAGGGCGAAGCCTAGGTCGTCCTTTTCGGTCGAACCGAGCGAGTTACCTCGAAACTGCCACCACAGCTTGACCACGATCGCCACCCCAGACGCGCGGATCGAGATCGGGGCGTCGGGCATGAACGGGGAGGCGTCGAACAAGCAAGGATCGTCGGTCAAGCTGGCGAGCAGTTTCTGGTAGGGATGATCAGGGTTGGCCCAGCTGCCGAACGCCTTGATCCCCTCCACCGAGCAATGGACAGAACCGAAGTCGGAATAGGCTGGGGAACCCGGATCTCCAAGATCTTGTCCTAGCACTCCTTCGCCCCAGGAGCCGTGAACGGCGGATCCAGCACAGGATTAACCGAGTCCGAATGCTTCTTGGGACTCTTGGCCGAGGCTTTTTTGCCACGAGCAGACACCGAAGTCTCGGAGCGTATACCGCGAGGAGCTGGGGGCTGGTTCGGCTTCCGGCGTCGAGCCGAAACCTTGGTAGCCTTAGCAGCCTTGGAGAGCTTTGCACGAGTCTTCGAGTCAGCAACCAAGACCTCGTAAGTAAGTGATGGGGGGGGGGCGTACACGAAGTCATCGCCCGCATCACGACCAGCCACGGAGCGACCCGCAGAAGAAGGAACATCACCAGGAGTAGCCCCGAGAACTACGTCATCCGGCGCGTTCTCTTGCTCCACGCTCGACATCGACTGCAGGGAAGCCACGGTCGACGCAGGACGAACAGGACTACCATCACGGCGAGGCTGGGTTACGACTGAAGCCTCAAACGGAGAACCGTGCGCCGATGCTCTCTGAGGGGTGGCAGACGAAGCCTGGTCCGCAGACGGCCCGCCTCGACCTGGTGTGTGTGACGAGGGCGGCGGGGCCGAGCCTTAATGGTCCGAGAGCCGTGAAGGAGACTCCGGCAGCGACGCGGTCGAAGCTTCCGAACGACACGGCGACGCTGGTGGAGACTTAGCCACAGCTGGAGAAGAAACGGTCGCCCGAACTAGGGCACTCGGAAGGGGTGCAGCAGACGTCGCCTCCCCACCTGGGAGACTTGCGTGACCCATGAGTCACAGCGGACGAGATACCTGGACGAATAGACGGCTTGAGCGACGACGAGAACGAGATTCTTGAGTCGCCTGTGGCCGAGGAGAAGCTTCGGGAACTCGCTGGACGGACGGCGCAGACGACACAGCCGAACGAGAGCTCTGCGTCGACGTCGATGAACTAGCTTTCGCTCGGAGATTCACCGATGGCCTGCCAAGTCTCGACTTTTGCTGAGAACGTGAAGGGGCCTCCGACAGCGGGCGAGAAGCAGACTGCCTTGCCGAAGCCTGGGAAGAGGAGACCGGAGACCGTTGGGAAGACGCTTTCCGACGCTTGATTGGAGGCTCCACTACGACAGGATCATCAGACTCACTGGAAGACTGACCCGCCTCATCGGCCACTTGACCATCCTGAGTAGCAACATACGAGGACCCAGCACGATGCTTGGACCCAACCGACGCTTCGGTGTGATGAACTTGAACGAAACGAAGCTGTCGGAGGAACGAGTGCACTACCACTGGAAGCGTGTTGTCGGCCGCAGGATCAAGGACGCGCAAGTTGGCGCGCTTCTTGTCCATGGCAACGAGGTACGCGTGGAAGCCCTTGAGGATCGAGGTGTAACCCAGTAGACCTTCCTTGATACGCTGGTGATCTTTGCGGATCGTCGAACGGGTCTCTTTGAGCGCAGCCTCATCCGCCAAGAGGAGGCGGCAAGCACCGGAAAGGAATACAACAACACACCAAGGACAACCATCAACGGTCGGTTCTATTCAATACCCGATCGTTTATATCCGACAGCCGCCTGAAGAATATCCGGGCGGCTGTCCTCCCGCAATCCCACGTGCCGTCCACACGGCTCCAACATCTGATCGCTCTCGACATCCTCGATCGAGCACCGGAAGAGCGTAACCCGCGTCCGCCAACGGGTACACAAGGTGAGGAGAATCTCAGCACCCCCACGGACGATCGGAGTACCCCCTCCGTTAGTTGGTAGTCTGGGCCACCTGTGTGCGAGCTTGGATCGCGTCAACCATTTCGCTGATCTCGCTCCGCCACAATGGTGCGCGATGTAGCCGTAGTCTGGCACGCCGTCCCCGCTGCGCCGGTTAAACTTCACGGGCGTTGTCGACTTCATGAACTTCCTTGTGAACCCGGCGTCGATGTCCGCAATGTTCATCTTCAGCCTGCTGTCGGAGGTGACCTCCACCTCGCCCGTCACCAGGACGCGACCGACCGCGCGCAGCGAGAAGATGGCGCTCACGCCCTGGTCCGCATCGGTGAGACCGTGGGCGTTCGCCTCGTTTACAATGGGGCGTGACCGCGGACAGCAAGGCTCTCGTGCTCGACTACCAGCGCAACGGCTGCAACAAGGCGACTCAGTCCAAGGGTTACTGCGTCGAGCACGGCGGTGGGCGTCGCTGCCAGGTCGACGGCTGCGAGAAGCTGGCTAATTCCAAGGATCGCTGTGTCGAGAGAAACAAATAGCTGAGTTGCTAGGCAAGTACCTTTGTCCACTCGCGAGTAGGTTTATCATTCAACGATATCTGACATTTGCTCGTCACGTCATTGGACACGCAAGACAGTACTTTCCAATGACGATTTTGAAGAGGAGGACGTTGCAAATAAACCAGTTTTATTGTTCCACGTTTCTTATTGTTAACGCGCCGGTAACACTGCATCGACTCTCAAACCTGGTACTGCTTTGCTAGCAAAGCTGGCTGCGGTTGATGAGTTGATTCCGTGGTGTAGTGATTTGCCGCTGAGCGAGAGTGAACCGGTGACCAAGCTTTGTGGGGTCGATAAATGCCGACGCGCCAGAGCCCAATGACACGGTCGGAGTCGGTGCCGACAACTGCAGAGTCGCCCCTGTCAAGGACCTTCGATCGTGTTCTTCTCGCCGCTGATTGGCCGACGAGGTGATGACGCGCAACTCGTGTATCACGGCATCGCAGACCAGAGTGATAGAGGGCGTCGCAGGTCTACCCGTCCCAGTTGAAGATGGGGTCCACACAACGCTGGAGCCGAAGAGGTGACGACGACGCGTCAACCAATCAGGAGAGATCCGTACCTATGTGGGGGTCTGAGTCTTCGGCGACTGTTCAAGCATGATCGAGTTGACGGCGACCCTTCCAAGAGCCGTTCGAGTTGTCGGAAGTGGGCCGAAACGACTGAGATCTTTGCGAAGAGGCGTGGGTTACGCTGAGTAGCCCAAAACGGACGCGTTTATATTAGATATTTGTATAGGAACATAGGAAAGACAAGTTAAATTAGGTAAGCCCATTGGGCAACAAATAACAGAAACAGCTTTTCCACTCAAGGTAGAAGTCCGGCGATCGGTAAGTACACGTAGCGTCTGGATAAACCTGGTAGGAAGGAGTATGGCTGTCGGAGGGTACGCCTACTAGTATTGTAGTGTGTGTTCACCCTGGCAAGGCCGAGAGATTGTAGTGGCCTGTGTTGGATTGTGGCGAGTTGTCGCCGTGTGTTGGGGGAGCGAGAGCGCACCCCACCAATTATTCCCGCCGGAGTATAGCTCCGGCACCCTGTAGGATCAGCCCGAAGGCTCGGTTTACACTCGATCTTTGTATAGACATTAGGGATTAGCTATAGACGAGGCCCCACAGCCTCTAATCACTAAATCAGAGTAGAATTTCCCCCTCAAGCCACAAGAGTCAAGTCCGTCTCCGGTAAGTCTAGCTAGCTTAGCCGTAGCGCCAGGATACACTCGGTCGACGTGGGTTATGTCTACCGGTGAACTTAAGGTACATTGACTGAGAGTTCATCCTGGCAAGGCCAAGAGTGAGAAGTGGTTGAGTGTTGAGAGGTATTAGAGACCTCATTGTACGTTTCTGGGAGAGTGGCACAGCCCCCCAGTATATTTGACTCCTGACCGAGGTTTTACTTCGGTCCCCCCTGTTAAAGGCCTTGACTGGCCCGGTACCCTTCCTTTCTGAGGGACTACAGGGGGTAAGCGCTAAGCACATCTGTGTAAACACCCTAGCCTTTGCTCGTGGCTACGGGTGTATTTATTTCTGTGGGAATACCTGCCTGACCCAACGGCGCACACAGGCCATTCCAGCCCGGTGTAAGCGATCGGATCTGGGCTTCAGGTTATATCCCAACGATATATCGCCGACCTTTAGGGGAAAGCGTGTGTTGTTGGTAGGGCTCGTTCCCCTTACTTAGGTAGGAGGGACGAGGACTCGTAAAATCGTGTTTCCCTACACGACAATCCTAGCCAATTACGGCTTGATACGCTTCGCCCTAAGTTCGGATCCCAATGAGAGTCAAAAAGAGAGTACTAATATGACTAACCGGGGGTCTCGACGGGGGTTATATTAGAACCCACCGTGACCCACCGTCACTAATCGACCCGCTGGCACTGAAGCGCGGAAAATGTGTGTAGCCAATCATCATCTTTCTCCGCGAGGTTCAAGGTCGTCAGACCTCGGCGCGGGGCTGTTAATCAAAGTCAAAACTCGACATCACAACGGCCCCCACCTCGACACGAGCCTACTCAAGTGGTAAGCGTCGTGGTGCATTCCGCATCTTGCAACGGTGTGTCGGTCGGGCCCCAGGCTGCAAACGCTGTAGAAGCTTCGGCTGAACCACTGTCGGACGTTCCTGCTGCAGAGGCTGTGTCTGGAGCTGCGGATCGGTCGTCGCCAACTCCCGCTGAGCCGTCTGCTAGCAGGGCGTCGATTGATCACGCTGCTCCTCAGTCTCCTGCCAGTCCTTGCCGGCGCAGTCCGTCGCCTGACGCTTCGCCTGATTGTCCGACTGGGCCGTTGCGCTTCTGCCGGACGGGTGCTCGCTATGCCCCGACCGCTTCCCAGCCTTCGGCCACGGCTCAGGTGTCTGCGGCTCACCGACATGCCCCGGAAGGGCTCGTTCAAGATGCCTCCGACGCGGCTGTGCGGGCGACTTGAAGCTCACGCCGAGCGTCATCTCACCGACCTCGCTCACCTCATGCTGGGGCTGGTCCGGTTTCCTCCGCTCCGTGTCGACTCGGATTCGACCGGCGTCTCGAAGACGCCCGGGATCTCGACTCGGGGGTCCATGCAGTTGCTCCTGGTGCGCTCACGCCACCCCTCAGCTGGGATACCGATATGGAGAGGACGTCCGGTATTGCAAGGACCAACTTCGCGAGTGTGATGCGGCGCTATACACGGAGGTTGACCTTCGTCGGCAGGCAGAAACGCTTTGTACTCAGGTCTCGACCGAACGCAACACCGCAGTTGACAATGCTCGGACTCTCCGAGAGGAACGAGATTACGCCTGCCGGCAGTTGGCTCTGGCCAATACCACATTGCAGAAAAGCTCGGACGTGATCGATCGTCTGAAGGCTCGTCATCAATGGTCTTCTTGAGCACTGAGTAGATCGCAGCCCTGGCCAAGCAATCCAGGGGTCGTAGCAGGTCGTCCTTGTGCGACTTGGTGGTTCCTTAGGTCGTCGGGGGGCCAATATACGTTCCCGCCCGGAAGAAGAAGCCGCTTGCGTAGTCCAAGGGAAACTCAGTCTGTGTTAGTATAAAGGGAAATAAAGACCTCTCCTCCTATCCTCTTGCGCATCTAATGATTGCTCGTCGCACTGGCTTCCTGAGTTATGACCGCCGCAATCCTGTGTACCGGCTTTGAGGTACCTCTTATGCCAATATGATCGCGTCTGCGATCGATGTCAACTTACTTGGGGTTGACTAACCGATCTAGATTGCGCCGATCCAGAGCTGTACCCATGTCGATCCAGAGCTGTACCCATGTCGATCCAAAAGTGTACCCATGTCGATCTGATAGGGAGATGTACCATTTGTTTGGTACCAATGAGTACTCGAAAACTTAGCGTCACACATACTGTGAAACTTAGCTCCGTGTGGTACCCACAAACTTATCCCCATTCAGTGCCCGGAAATTTTCCACTCGGTAAGGTACCCTAAATTGGTACAGTATGAATCAGGTTTCCCATACTCCATCATCGCCCGATCGAGCCAGTCACGGCATTATCGGCTCTGTCAAGGTCGACCTCGTCATTAAGGCTCCCACACAGACCACAAGCCTTCAAGTATGCGCTTCTGAGAGAGCGTGGTGGTCTCGCGGGAGCTACCGAGCGCGCTAGCACCACGGCTTCCACGGTGGGCATTAATCAACCGCCTCCGGCAGCAGGTGCTACTCGGGCCCTCGTTCCTCCGACCGTGGATCTGACTCCCGACAGCGCTGATACAGTGAGCTTGCGTGCTGCATTGGCATCTATCGCGACCAGCCTTAATCGCTCAGAAGCGTACGAGGCTTTACACGCCGATCACGCTGCGCTTCAGCGGGCCTATCGTGCGTCGAGCGGTCGCGTGCAGGAGCTGGAAGCTGAGCTACAGAGTGCAGCAGCTGCGGCCTCGCCCTTCGTTCAGTTTTGCCAGCAGCGGTATGACGCGATGCGGCATGCGTTGAATGCGACACACATAGATCTCGCGGAGTATCAGAATGCGCTGGTCGAGCGCTTAGACAACACCCGCGAGATTACGAACGCTCGTGAGGGTCTCACTCTGCAGCAACGCGTCCACGAAGAAGCCGAACGAGATTTACATGCACAGATCGATCGGTTAGAGTCCCAGACTGCCACGCTGCGGTCCGCTGCAGCGACTTCACGACCGCTGTCACTTCAGGTATAACACCGCATCCGGCTACTCGAGGCTGAAGTGACTACAGCCCAAGCGGATCGCGACGCAGCAGTCACTAGCCTGCGTCAATCCCAGGATACTACGTGTGCGCTGGAGACCTCCCAGCGTGCCCTCGAGAGTTCGGTTGAGCAACTTCGACGTCAGATCGCCGCCCTTGAGCGGCGGGTCGCCAATCTTCGAGCTGAGCGGGATCTCCAGCGTACCCGACTCCAGAACCGACTCGATCGCACCGAAGAGGCTCGCGACCGGCTTCGAGATGAGGTTGACCGTCTTACTGCCCAGCTTCATGTCACGACTGAGGAGTTGCAGCGTGCAGTCACAGATCGCAACCAATCCACCGCCGAGCGTCGTTCTAGTCGTACGTGCCATGTCGACTCACTCGCTTCTGCGTTGCCAAAGGTTGCTGTTACTAACTTGGGTCTCATTGCCTGCAGGATCGCATGTCGACAATGCACGCAGCCAGCGTCAGCGATCTTCAAGTCAATCACCGCGAACTGCAGCGCTTGCAGGGTGCAAAACGCGACTCTCGCATCTGAACTGGCCGCCGCTCGTATCGATCGTGCCACACTAGTACGTGAGCGCGATCGGCTTGAGCGAGAGCGTGATGACATCCGCCGACGAGTTACCGGTCTCGTCGACTGGATCCAGCTAGCACCTGCGTCACCGCATAACGCTATTTCGTCCTCGCGTCGGCGTCTTCGTTCCGGTTCACGCTCTCCATCCTCCGGTCCGCCCCGTTCTCGTCAGCGTACACAGGGCCGGCAAGGGACTCACTCACCTGCTCCTTCGTCGAGGGGTAGATCCCGTTCGCCTAGCAGTACTTCGTCGTAGATCGACCACTCGTCCACGATCCGGCTCGGCCGGCAGCAGTACTAGCGCAGGGCCAGTCCGACCTCGGTCACCAAGTCGTACGTGCACTACGCCCGGTGATAGTCAGGGCCTCTCGGACGCCGACGACGAGTCTGGCAGCAGCGGCGACCGCGTGAATGCTGACACCACGGCTGACATTGATGTCAGCGAGAGCAGCGAGGACGACGTGCGCGTTGCTCTCGCTCGCACACGCTCCGATCTTCGTCGGCGCAGCAGTGCCGTGTCCGGGGGTGGCACTTCAAGCCACCCGATCGATGTGGGCGACTTGTCCAACTCGTCAAGCCCCGCCTCGCCGATCTCTACCACCCAGCCGCGTTCACGTAGCCCCATCACTCCGCGTGCTCGAGCACATTCGCATAGTCCAGGTACGCCACGGGATCTCGCACGGTGAGGTAGCCCGTTACCTGGTGACGATCGGGTTGCTAGTTCTGGTAGCAACGTTCTAGTTGCTGGTGCCACCGCGGCAGTCGCTGCCCGCATCGGAATGCGCACCTCGGCAGTATCGCGCTGTGGATGTAGCTCCCTGGCCCCTACCGGACGTGCTCGTAGGTTCGGTGCTGGAGATGACGGTGGGCGCACTCTTTCGCCGGTTCAGTTCGCCTCCCAGCTGGTTATACAGATTTCGCCCTCACTTCTGACACTGCGTTTAACCCATAACCTGTACGCCACTTATACTATAAATTTCCAAAGGTTGTAAGGCCTCGCGCTCACCGATGTGCAGGTGGCACCTGCCAGGTGCACAAGCTCCCTCCAAACACTACGGCCAACCTGCAACCGATGGATGCCGGCATCATCGCAGCTTTTAAGCAGCGCTATCGGCGCAAACAACTAGAGTGGGTGTATGGCAAGATGAAGCGCCATGAACCTATCGACAAGAAAACATACGCAGTCGATCAGTGGCGTGGTATGGAGTGGAGCGACGAGATCTGGCAAGACATGCAGAAGACACGCACGATAAGCAACTGCTTCCGCCACACCAGGGTTGCATTTAATGGCATTAACGAGAACCCAAGCGCGTACGGGGACGAGAGCGTGACGGAGATCAGTGTGCGTGCGTCTCAGCTAGAAATATGAAACCCTTCTATAATTCATACCCCTTGAAAGTCACGACAGTGGTACCGAGGTCAGAAGTGAGGGCGAAATCTGTACCCACTGCGATCTAGAATTCCACCACCTTCTGGTCGCAATTAATCGCCGGCGCTGATCACAGAAGCGAACCTGGTCGATCTCCTCGACGAGCAGTGCTGAATATTACGGTCACCCCCATGTCGTTCGATATAGTGGGCGACCTCAAACCTCTGTGGAGGCGTACATCGCCCTCGAGGATGAGTACCGCCAGGACGTTTGGGAGTCGACTCACGCGTTGCCCATCTCTACCGCTATGTAGAATGGCAGCCCTTTCCTCGCGCGGTACTATACTGCGCGGAAGCAGCGTCGATCGCGAGCGGGGGCCCGGTGGAAATCCTTCCTGCGACTGGTTTGCGGGGGCTGATCGCAGGACATTGGGACATCGACCTGTTGCTCGACCCCATCGCGCAGGACATCCTCAAGCTCGGCTTCCCGGACTTCACCGTCGACCTGGCAGCGACGCCCACCGCCGTGCTCGACGCAGTAACCCTTGGACTGAGTCGCCTTGTTGCAGCCGTTGCGCTGGTAGTCGAGCACGAGGGCTTTGCTGTCCGCGAATATCCAACCAGATCTACTACGAAGACGTGATCAAGCCTCTAGAACATGATTAAAGAATTAACGAAACGAAAGGAGGGCCGATCGCGGACGATGAAGTCGGATCTGGATTTACGGCGGTGGGTGAGCCCCAGGTGGGGGGTTGAATTTGGCGGGAAGACGCCCGAGTCGTCGCGCTGGATGGTCCTGTGGATAATCGCGGTAGTGGTTACGCCAGTGGTCATGATTGTCCGCCTCGACTAACGCCTCCAGCAGATCGTTGGGTTCCCCTTGATGCTGGGTAGGATTGGCCGCGTTGGCAGCCCGAGAGATGACGCCGGGGTACCAAGCCGTGTTATCTTGGAGGGTCGGAAGATAGAGGAAGAACGGATCCAGAAGCAGATCGAGATAAGCCCACTGTTCTCGCAGGATCGGGAGCATGTCGCGGAGGATATGGCGCCACCGCTCTCCGACATTGATGCGACGTTGACGACGAGCTTTGTGGTACTGCTCGAGAATTGGGTCGGCGGCCCGTTGCGCGCTCGTGATCGGGAGATAATGTGTAGTCTCTCAGTAGGCCCACAGATGTAACTCCTCGAACGCCAGATACGCGTCGGCAAGCTGGCCCAATCTGGTGCGAGCCCTCCGATGCAGCGCTAGATCGAAGGTCAAGGGGTTCTCCGGGTTAGCGAGGGCCAACCAGGGGCGGCGATCCATTAAAGCCTGGACGTTGGCACCGGTGATCAGATCGTCTCGATACTCGACGCCAGCAACCGGTTTTGGGGTACCCCTGAATCGACTGGGGAAAAGCCACCCGGGAGGAATGAGAAGCGCCTTGGACAAATAGGACAGGATCAACCCGCTGATCTGCAGCTGACTCAGCAATATGGCAGGCCACGGATCTGTTTCGGCCTGTGTAAGCGCACGCGGAGAGTTGAACCCGGGGATGGAGG
>JAIKVD010000599.1:0-17017 GCA_024679075.1 Phytophthora uliginosa
GGCTTTCGCGGGGATACTTCCTACTGTTACTCGACTAGCTCAGTACGATGGAGTTGCCTGCCACGTTATAATGCATCACCGCCGTGTTTAAAGTTAATTTGGCGCTGTAAGAAAACACATAAAAACGCATAACTAGCTCGTACTGAGCTAGTCGAGTAACAGTAGGAAGTATCCCCGCGAAAGCCACCCTAAAGTGTATGCGGTTGTGCTATTTGATGCCAAACAATATGAGTCTTCAGCAGCGTTAAAACATTTAATGCGATTCCAACTCAAGTGATTAACTTGTTTAGGTCTTCACTGTCCGTGTGAACGTTCACCGCAACACACACATCTGACGTTCTGCTGCCTCTTCAACCCCACGAGCCCACGCTACCACATCGTCTTTCCGACACAAGAGATGTCTAGCACCACACTACACCACCGCCGATGACAGGCAAAAACAATTTTTGCTCAAGCGCGATGTTGCTGCATTATTGGTGTTCAACATCGTCAACGTTCTCGATGTTTTCCATGGGGTCGTCCAGCTCAGATGTTGCTGCATTATTGGTGTTCAACATCGTCAACGTTCTCGATGTTTTCCATGGGGTCGTCCAGCTCACTCGGGTCTGGCAAGTTGATTCTGTTAAGCATCGCTTCGACCATGGCCTTGCGTGACTGAAGGCTCTGCTCATAATCATCCAGTTGGCATCCATACGCGTTCCAGTCGCGTCGAAGCACGCCCGTCTCGGCAATGCATGCATTCACGCACGTAGTGCCGAATCCGTCGACTCGAGGAGATTAGTGAGTCGATTTTCCATGCGAAAATCACTTGCGCTCAAGAGCCGCAAAACACGCGTTGGTGGTGGCGCAGGAATTAGGTCATCCCACGTAGAGCGATCCAGGTTACGAGTAACCTCATTCGCCACACAACAGCCTCACTATCATACGTTGACCCCCAGTGGTCTAGTAGGCGACCAACAACCTCCCGAAGAGCAGCTTCCGCTGTTGCACCTGCTCGGTCGGTCTCAATCGGGCGGATGCAGTCTTTCACGAAGGCTGCACGATCTTGCTTCCGGCCGATGCCATTTCCGTATTCGTAGATAAGGAACGTTGCAGTCTTGTCCTGCATAAGGTGAAGCCAGGCGTTCCAACCTTCCTCCGATTTGGAGCTGTCGACGAGGTGCTTCTTGACCTTGAACGCCATGAACTTGATCCAATTCGTGACCGCAACAGTATCCAGCTGCATCGTCCAGGAATTGTCAGCTTTCACTGCGTGGCCTTTGATATGAGAGCTGAATTGCTCCCATATCATCTCCATGATCTCCTGAAACGTAGTCCCAGCAGCAACGAACGGGTCGAGTGCGTTACCAGACGTATCGCGTTCGCCTACAAAGCCCTTGACAAGTGGTTGCACAACCAGGCGATATATGTTAGAGGTTGTCGGTTCATAGACCTGGTTTGAAACGGGGCTTCGACGGCGCTGCGGGTACAGGGACACTCGAACGCGCTCTTGGGATGCTGGCGCTGGTGGGGTTGCCGCCATCTTGGAGACTGACAGGAAATCCTCTTATGTCGCATGTTGTATTCAATTAACCCACAATATACATTAAATATTTTTAATGTCACTATATCCAGCGACCTCTCCAGTGCAGCGCTACTGGCATACAGCGCCTCAGAACATATGTCTACATCACATTGCATCACGAACGCGCACACGAAAGAAAAATAAACATTACACCGGTTCCAACTTCAGCCATGCCCGACCTCGGCGTACTTAATGTTTTCCAATATTCTCTGGAATCGTATATTCTACTCAAATCGTTGGCTACTCCAGCAGGAAAACCTCTAATTTTTCGTGGATTTCGAGAAAACATGCAATTTCTGAGATTATTAAACAATTTTACTTGGGTTTTGTATACTTTTGATTCGTGTGTGCCACATATGGCGTGCCCCGAACTAGAGAATTGGAGGCTGCGGATAATCACACCAGGCACCGGTGTCAGGAATTGTGCATCCGGTATCAAAATCTGTAGAGATGTACAGGTTGTCACATCTCGCATCGACAAATAAAAGCCAGACACAAATGCGGGCACAAATATTGAGTGGCTTGGAGACACAAATCGCAGCTCTGCGCGCTGCCTCGTCTGCTAGGTGGTGGAGGCCCCGCACGCGACGGAGACACGGTCCTGGTCTCATGGTAAACGCTTGAATGATTCTTGACGTGATCAACATGATGTGTCTATTAATCTTACTCTAGTGCTCTTGCTATTCAGGCTGACTGTGGCGAGTCCGGGAGGGACACGCTCGGTTCGGCTGAAATCCGCAAGCTGAAGGCTGCTGAGGGTGATAGTGTTGTGCAATGCAGCTCGGTAACAGCATCATCTCGAGCCCAAAAGCATCTTGCCCTTGTCTAAAATGCAGATCGCGGCGAAACAGATTCGATCCTCGGGGGGGGGGGGCTTCTCAAGATTGCTTAACTATTGATGACGATCCCAGACAACAAGACACAATCTACGAATCTGACGCCAGCAATTGTTCAAAGGATCTCGAACTAGCAGCAATTCTCGTTTACATTAGAGTGGTTTAGCAAAGCAACGTGTAGACACCAGAAACCCCGACCCCTAGCTTTTGAGCTGCTCGTGCCGCGAGAGTGATTTCCAGTCGTTTAGCAGCAACCAACGTGTGGAAATCGTGCAGTATACACGGCGCTTGAGAGCCACTCACCGCTGTAGCCACCGCCGACATCGGACAAGCACCCTTCAGTACAGCATTTGCACAGCCTGTCAATGGAGGAGGGCGAGGAGGCAGCGTACGCCGCGGCGCTCCTCGGTCTCGTCTCCATTGAGGAGGCGTACTTCCTAGTCGCCCGTGTCCCTGACCCGCGCCCAGCTCTCTCTCTCTCGGTGGAGCTTTCAACTTCAACGCGCTCGGGGACGGTGACTGTCGCTTCTACGTCCTGTTCTAGAAGTGCGACGTCGTCCGACTGCACGATGCTTTGGGATTGGAGGCGGTATACGCTGCCATCCCGAGTCTCGATCACGAGCGTGGAGGCACTGTGCGTTCTATTGAGGCGGCTAGCGTATCCGGGCAGGTATGGCGATCTGTGCGTCCATTTTGGGCGCTCTCGTACTGCAATGTGCATGCTATTTTGCTTCATGATCGACTTGCTCTATAGCAAGTTCGGTTGTCTGTTGGCTTTGGAGTGCGGAATCCTAAGCACACGCAGGTGCATGAGTACGCCGATGCTGTCGCTGCAAAGGGCAGTCCTATTGGGCGATGCATAGAATACATAGATGGCACGGTGCGTGGTATTGCACGCCCGATGCGTGACCAGCGTCAGTGCTACAACGGGCATAAGCGCAAGCACGCGCTGAAGTAGCAGGGAGTCATGGCCCCAGACGGCCTTTTCATTGACTTCTATGGTCCTGTTGCTGGTAGACGTCATGATGTATATCTACTCCGCAAGAGCCATGAACTGGAGCGCTTGTCGACTGTACATTCGGATACCTACTGCCTGTATGGTGACCCTGCGTATCCAAACCGCACGACGCTTCAGTTCGGATACAATGGGTCTTGCCTCACAAGAGAACAGGAGAAGTTCAATGCTGCAATGAGTACTGTACATGTGGCGGTGGAGTGGGACTTTGGTGGAATTACACGCCTGTGGCCTTTCATTGACATGAAGGTTTCATCGATGCTACTTCTATCGCCAGTCGGAAAGTACTATCTCGTTGCAGCATTGCTGATAAATTTCAGGAACTGCGTCAACCGAAACCAGATCAGCTGATTCTTTGGAGTTAGACCACCAAGCCTAGAGGACTACATCGCGTTTGCGTCTACTGCGGCGCCAGAAGCTTCGTAGTCAAGGATCGTAACAGCTGAATAAAAGCAACTCGTTCCTTTTTCTCCAACTCCTGGCGCTCGCGCTCCAGCGCCAAACGGTTTCCCTCGTTATCGATTGTGCGGATGGCACTCTCCCTGTTGAACTCGTCGCGCTCCCTAACGTGCTCTATAAGAGCAGGAAGAATCTCACCCTCGGTCTTGCGCTTCTTCATTCCCTTCATCGCTTCGTCGCGCATGCCGTCGGCACGCTCGTTGTCGCGTTCCTTGGCCTCTTTCTCGGCCGTCTTCTCGGCCTTGCGCTCGTCCTCTTCGGCGGCGAGCTCGGCAACGTTGGCGAGCAGATCGTCCATCTCAGTTTGGCTCTCTACCACCCCCGAGGCCTTCTCGCTCGCCGCCATCTTGCTCTTGAAGCCGGTGACGAGCAAGCCGCAGTGCTCGCGACAGCGGCGAGCATCAACGCCGAAGCCGACAGCATCAGCAACCTGGGCCCACGCCGCGGTCTTCGACCCGCGCCCGGCCTCGAACGGGTGAGCGAGGTGTCTTGCAGGAGGACCGTGTTCATCTCGTCCGAGAATCGGATCTGTGGTTTCCTCTTCCTCGTGGTGCTGCTTGGGGTGGTAGCCCGTTGGCTTGGAGAATGGGCGGGCGTAGTCGGCTTCGAGCTTGAAGCTGCACTTGAAGCCACGGGAGCGGCAGCAACAGGAGCAGCGCTTAGCGCCTCGGCTGCGGCGGCAACAAAGACTGAGCTTGGCGCAGGGACCTCAACGCTCGGCTGGGACCTGAGAGCGTGCGTCTGGAGACGACGAGCAGAGCGGGCTCGAGCAGGCACGCGAGGCTCGGCAAGACCTTCCATCTTGGTTCTTGGTGGGTTCGACTATGAACCATGGCCACTGGTGTCGCCTCCACGTATAGAGAAGTGTACGCTACAGATATATGTCGGATAAGTATACATGGCTCTGTGTGCTAAGTTGCAACGTGTAGGCCATGAGCCACACGTTGCTGCGGAGAACCAACGAACGACTTTCGCCTGACTCTACCGATCGGCGGCTTGTCTTTGCTTTCTACACTTTTGTTCGAGGGGCTGCTAAATCACTCTATTGATGGCAAAGGAAAACAACCTGATACTCTGTCGACTCCAACGACCACTAGTGCGACGCCAAGACCAGTTTTACAGACCACGACAGTATCGAGGAGATTTTTGTAAATAACTTTCTTGCCATTTTGTCGTTTCATGTGAAATTTTCAGGATCCCTGTCGTGTGCAAATGACTCCGTATGTGGCTATTTAAAGCGCTATGTGCTTGAATCTCGCTTCAGAACCTTATAATTTAAGACCCCCCCCCTAACCTGAAAGCTTTCGAAGACAATCAGCAGCCACGATTTGAACCATGAGAACAAATATAATGTAAAACATTATATGTATAATATATGTAAAGTGCACCCTAAAATGGAGTTAGACTGCAGCTAAAAATGGCTTCGTAGAGCACTTTCCAATTGCTTATGGAAGCAACCAAGCGGCAAGCGAAATAGCTACGTCTTCAAGAAGAGCGCAAGCCTGCAGCTCTACCAGATGCCACAAGTGAGGCTGCTAGTGCCGTCACCTTCGTAAAGAAAGAGCGAGGCCGAGCGTTAACTATAGAAGAGCTGCTTGACATCATTGCAGTATCGGCGAACTTGCGTTCAGGCTCTGCAAAGTTGCGTAAAAAGGAGTCCGTAACTGTGAAGGTCGGTCGTTTGCTGTGCCGCTCTCAAGACACTGTGCACCAAGTTTGGTCTGATTTTGTTCGAGACGGAGCTGTATACGTCGCTAAGGCACCCGCTAATCGTCTCGACAAACCATCTCGCCTCTCGAACAGCCTCGGGATGGAGACAGCGGTGCGGTTATTCGTCCGGCAACGCAGCGAGGCGCGAACACGAACTGTAGCAAAGGATGTGCTGGGTCATCTTGTGCAGACAGGCTTTCTGATGGTCTATACGGAATCTGCTGACGACGTCAATGCTGCTCTACGAACTGCCCAACGCTACATCAGGTGGTGCGGCTACAAGCGGGGCAAGAAACCAGGATCCGCGTACGGTGTGATCGAGAATATTGTGAAGCGTGACAACTACGTAGCGCTGATGGCGAGTGAGGAAGCAGACCAGTGTCGCAATGTCTATGAGACGAGGCGGGTGAACACCTTTGTCGTCCAGGATGTATAGCGCGCCCAGGGTAGGAAAACTGGTATTCCAAGTTGGACCAGCCCCGGCAAACTCGAAACACACAATAGAATGACTCGAGTCGGCGTGTGACCTTGTGCAATCCCTATCGGTGTCGTTTGTCTTTGGCGGACCGTCTTTCAACCGGAAATGTTACAATCAATTAGATACAGAAATACAGAGAACTTCCAAGTTCTACTCAACTGGGAGATTCCGAATGGAGGCAAGTTTACGATCAAAGACCTTTCTCCAAACAACCAATCTCAAATATAACCAATAACAATACAGAGTTTGTACACACAATATGCAATCTGTCAACTTTGGTTACAACTCGGATACAGGCAAAATCCGAGTTGCCCAACGCGCACCACCCTCGAAAAACGAGGGCAACAACAAATACAATCCTAATTCAAGCAATCGGGCTTGAAATCCCGGGGGGTGATTTCTACTACCTCCCCGAGACTGCACAAGAATATGAAATGCAGGGGTCCTCTTTCGAGTATCCATCCACAACTAATAACATGAAATAGGTAGACCAACCCGAGAGCAGCCTTTTTGGTTGTGAACAAAGTTGTGATACTGCCGTAGAATTTCGGCAGTGGTGATACTGCAAGCAGAACAACGGGTTTTCTTGTGGAGTTTGGAGTCTCTTCTTCTTGGAGTCTCACATGGGTGAAGACTGCTACCAAATGGAACCGTTTTATCGCTTGCGGCTTCTGCACCACTGTTCCCGCTCCCTAGACGCAGACAGAGAATGCTAATAATGTGTGGATTTCTTCGTACACATTGTAGCGTGACCTGACCATGAGAAAACAAACCACCTTGTTCGTGATGTCAATGCTCGATTGTGCGACTTTTGGGGGCACCTGAAACCGACAATGGACAGCAGAAGACGGACTGAATTGAAATTTGCTTTAATCAGTTCCTGAGCTACTACAAATGCATGTTGGTACGAGAACAGCGTCCTCGGCAGCCAACCTACTTGATGTCGTACTCGTCCACTTGCGTCGCAGCTCGAATTGTAGCCTCCCAACCATTGGCACCGTTCACTTGGCCACTCGCTCCACAGCACCCAAGTTGAACCTCAACTTAACAGCCAAGCACATATGGTAGACGTTATAGAAACCCAAAGAGAAACTCTTCAAGCCTGCGATCACTTTAGACTCGTGGCTTCATTTCCAACAGCATGTAGCCACCGAGGTGACATGACTCCCTTGTGATCCGCCGAAGTGCATCCGCGAGACTATTTATTAAATAGGTAAAACACAAAAAAACGTATGGTTGTCCTTATACTTCTTTGTAGCCATATGACCGATTGCTAAATGACAAAGGCTAAGCAAAATAGTCGTTTCCTGTCCGGTGTAATTATCATCAGCCAGAATTGGGCTGGCAGTGCATTTTGCTATACAGTACATGTATATCGATTTGCGTGTTGCTCGGCACGCGAGATCCACAAATCTCATATTTGTTGGTTCAACGAGTCGGCAAAGGCAATTGAGCCGGATCTGTTGTCCGTAAGAAGCTTTGTATACAGAAGGTAACTAGTTAGACGGAAGGGGCGCTTAAGTTGATGTTGTGTTGTCCGGATTTAGCCGAGCGGTAGTCTAGCAGTATTGCTCGAAGCGTACTTGATCAAATATCTACAAGTTTAACGTAAACTATCATGAAAGCCTTCACATGTTAAAAATTGTCAGTTTCGGGGAAAATAACTGTGTCAGTGTATAAAATTGGGATAATTCATGTGAAATGGCAGATTTATAAGAAGGCTTACTCGATCTTTGCATGCGACTTAATTGAGTGATCCACACCAATGAGGCCCGAATTAATCACTATTGGGTTGTATGTACTTCGTAGCCGACGGCACTACCAGTATAAGGCGCTGGTCCAGGTAACGGAATGCGTTCCCATTCTGGTGTAGGGCTAGGTGATTGCGACGAGACCCGCAATGCTTTACGTATTTCATAATCTCTTCCGAAGCTGGTCCAAGCGCGTGCTGCGAGCTGGTCGCGTTTATATATGCATCTCATTCTACAATCAGACCGCAGCAACTTACAATCAAATCACGGCAGCAGCAATGGCTTGACGAAGGCTGCTTCATACCGCTGTGAGGCCTGCTAATGTTACCCCTGCTGCCAGCGCGGCACCCCACAGATCCCAAGAGCTCCCAGGTGCTGATAGTAGAGATGAAGCTGCTTGCAGAGAAGTTGCAGAAGTAGATTGGAGATTAGTTACACGTATTTCATAAAGATGTTCGCTATATCGTCGCGTGTAGCTTCTCCAATTGCATGTGATGTTGCTGTTTCCGTATCAATCATATCATCAGCGGTGTTGTCGGCTACAAAAGGGAGAAGCGGGTCAACTCCTTGCACAACGCAGAATAGCCATGTAGTTGCGGAGGAACCGCGCACGAAACAATAACTTTGACGATGTAGGCCTTCGTTGCTCAAGTTCCCCCAGGATTACCCAAAATTGATTCTGGATTCGCCCAAAGGCGCACTCGACCACAATCCGCGTGCGCGATTGTCGGTAGTTATAGCGACGCATCCTTTTGCTTCCGGCAGCAGCAGCTTCTGGATACAGTACTAATAGGAGATGCCATACCTTGTATCCAGCATCTCCAATTAAATGTTTGCCCTGTGGCACATATCAAGATATTCTAGCAAGCAATAGTTGGCAGAGACGGATTTACTAAGAATCAAAAACTGATATTCCAAACACAAACCTCTTCTTGACTCCGGAACCGTTCCAGAGAGACTGATCGTTGGCTGAACCCACCCGAATCGAGAGAGAAACAATGAGTGACGTGCGCGCGCAAAAAGTGGCATCAACCCGAAAGTCGTGTCGCCGGGGGGACTCAAACCCTCAGTCTACCGGTTGGAGGGTAAGTGGTCAAACCACTACACCGGCCGGATCGGTTGCTGACATGACAGGATAACCTGCGTATTTACTAAAATGGCCGTCTAGTGTGGCGCCCCTATTGATCACACATACCTGTAGTACAGAAATGGACATCTACAAGTGGACACAGACGGGGTTATGGGGGGGAATGTATAATGGAAGCTAGTATAAACGAACTATAGGCTGTACCAGATATGTGGTACCAGGGCGGAGTTGGGGTGGACCACACCATACCGGTATGTAGTGTACCTACCTGAACACTTCGCGATAATCAACAATCGCTTGTACATTTACGGCGGGGAACCCTTTCCGGCAGTACCAACCCTCAATATCCGATGGTCGAGGTATGCGGATAAGGGTTCTGTTGTGAGGTGCGGGCAACTTCCCAGCGTCCAGAACAAACCTTGATCAAACTTGAACCACCAAACTTCAGATGACAGCTCGGAGGAGCTCAGAGTCTTAGAGCCTCAGCTGACAAACCTCAGCTGGACTCGAGCCAAGACCTCCAAGATCAAACCCATGGTCCGGCGCGGCGTGTGCACTTCCCTTGCGATCCCCTCGACGGTTCTTGCTGTGGCTACGCTTTGGGCCCAGTCGTAGACCAGCGACGCCAACCTTGTTCCCAATCCAGTTGTCTCCAAGTATCTCCAAACGAAACCAGCTTCCCGCTCAACCTGTCATCGTCTGCACGTGCATTGACCCAATCTGCCCCGGGTTTTCTTCAATGTAGATACAATACTCCACAATACACTCCACTCACAACTTGTTTGCTTCCTCCAAGACCACAGACCTGGTATTCCTTGCTTCTTCACTTCTTCCAAGCGGCTCCAGCTAGAGCCGCGTACACAGGTCTTCACTCGCCATTCTGACCTAGAGTGGCTCCGAGAATTGGGTCGGATTGAGCCTGTCTTGATCCAGGGTTCTCGCCTCTGCGCCCTGGGACTTCCGCGCACCACGTCTTGACGTAGACGAAACTGCGAAGCTGAGAACCACTATATCAGGCACTGATCTGCCGAAACCTCAGCGTAGATCACCTTCTACCCGAAAATATGAAATACACGCTGGGTACAGCCACCTAGTTTGACTTGCCGACGTGTAATGAAATGAAATAGCCAAATAGGCATCCCCTCACACTGAGGTACACCCAAATAGTCTATATGGGGTTTGAGTTTTGTTGGGGTCTCCTCAGACACCCTTTTCCACAATGAAACACTACCACTTGCGGCCTTCGGGGTAAATTAGATTCTGACTAATGCAAACAAAGACCTATCAAAGGGAGTGCACAGCGTCATTCGGAGAGCACCCAAACAAAAGTAGAAATATCGACTTGCGTGCTGCCAGCATGCCTAATGGCGAGCGGCGCTTTAACACGAAGGTAGTCCATCAACCAACGGTGCTCAGCGCTTCAATCGTGAAGTCTGGCCAATGATTGGTGCGATCCCACTAAAACCTGCCGGGGAGTCAGCACGACCCTGATTACATCACTTTTCTGCGTCCGTGATTGGCTGCAGGGTGCGCGTCACATAGGTGCGACCGTGCGTCGATGCTGATTTGGATAAGCAATCACTTGATAACCCGCCATTTCGCAGCGACCTTCTGCAACATCCCATCACCCACATCACTCTGAGCTTCAGAGCTTCCACCGAGTCGGAGACTCGATATGTCCACAGGTGTCCATCTCTACCAAGATGAGTCCTCCGAAGTCTGGCAAACCATCGCTGAGTCTTGTTCGATCTCAGACTGACTTCCGTAACCAAGCCATCTCGAACCGAGGGGTAGATTCTGAGCTACCAGGAGCTTGGCGAACGTCCTGCCGAATATCCAGGATCTCAGAGTGCCACAACTAGATTCAGCGAGGTTCTCACAAAGAGAACCCTCAGCGTTCGCCGCCCTATTTGATTCTCAGCAGGTGATCGTGGTGCAGTTCAGGCTAACGATGATCGTAGCTGGACGAGTCCACTGCTCTTCGGGGTGTCACACCAACAGCTGGTCATTTTCCACCAATCATGGCTCGTTATGTTGGGTGGGAGAAAGATCCGGCAGCCAAGCGAAGGGGCTCGCCGGAAAAAGTCCGAGCGTGCCTCGTCATAGTTCCGTCGATTGCTCCAATGACACCTGGAAATCCCGCCAGCGCGAAGAAGCCGTCCTCCACGGCGGTGGTCTCTTCCCCAGTAGGCATCACAATTGTAGGTTTAGCCATTTCAGTGAGGACATCTAGCGTTTTATTGATGTAAGCCACCGCCCGTGTGTGAGATATCCCCATGATTGCAGCCGCTCCGTTCATGCTGCTGCCTTGAGCCAAGTAGATCATTGTGAGCGCTAGACGTCCGATATCGGGATTCTTTGTATTTGGGCGCGGTTTTCGGACCCACGCAGCGTATACAGCCTTGTAGATGAGTAGGCTTTGGTGCAGCGGAGGTGGGTCTCGAACCAGCACGTCCGCGGCGAGTGCAGCGCCTTCTCGAAGGTCTGCGATGGGAAGGTTGAAGTGTTGACTCTCGCCGATCCAAGGGAGCGCCCGTCAGCGGTGGCCACCGCGATGACCCCCGCACACGCGCAGATGACAGCGATGATGGCAGCTTGGTGAATTCTCTCCATGGAGACTGAAAGAGATTCTGGATTCAGAACACCCGCGCGCGGTGTTCTGAAAACTGTGATTCCGAGAATGCAGAATCAAATTTTGGTACACCGTACCGTTTATCGATAGCCAATAGAAACCACGCAAAACATGAGCATTCTTCTACCTGGACCAGGGCCTGATACCTTTAAAATTGGATTCAACATTATATCCAGAAAATTCTTCAGTTAATTACAAAATGATTTAAACAACACAAAATACATAAAACTATCTATTCCATTTACAATCTCGTTTATATTGAGATAGCAAGTACCGTAAGGTATGCTGTAACGCAGCCGGCATCAGGTTAATTCGCGTGGCGCATCCCTCCAGCTTAAGTATATTTAGAACTGGTTTGGGAATATAGTATAATATTACTTGTGTTTGGTTTAACTTAAACGAAGATAGATTGTGCAAACGTGTTGGCATAAATTAATCCATCAAGAATGGAGGCTTCAGGAAGCGCTCGTTTCGATCAGCGGGAGAGGCAAAATATTGCTTATAGTGCTGGCCCATTTCCTATTTTTCTCTGCCTTGAGATTATTGCCTGGGTCGATACGCGGTAAGCCCTAGCTCTATTATACTGTCTCCGCTAAATTGGATTGTACTATTAACAATGGTCTACTGAACACAGTAATTAATCTGTCCTAGACTAATTTATGGGAGTAGTTTTTGATCGGCTCACAGTAATTAAGGCATACAGACTAATTTTGAACACATTATAATTTTGAATTCTAAATTAATCTGACATGAATAAAATCAGCGTCTGCCAGTCTCTCTCGAATCTAATTCTCCGCTCCGGGCAACCAGCAAGCTAACCCCGCGCCCCCGGGCGTTGCACCCGGCTCCGCATCGGTACATACAACATCCAATCGGTTGGCACACAGCGCTAGCTCGACTTGCTGGCGGAGGACCTCCGTCAGTACAAGCTCGACATCCTCGGCCTTCAGTAGACGCTCCGGTACACTAGGGACACTATCGCGCTAGGCGACCACGACTTGCTCACACTTCCATCGGACGGCGACGGACACCGCCGCTACGGCATCATTTACGGCCATACCTCGACAAGTACTGGGCGCACTCAGATCGCATCGGGGTGCTCCAGCTCCGCGTACCTGGTACACCCCGCATCAACGTCATCGCAGCGTTCTGCCCCACACTGGCTGGGAGCTGACGCTTTCTACGCCTACTTACAGGCGATACTTTACCCCGTCGAGAGCTAACATTCTTTACAGGCGACTTTAACGTAAAGCTTGGATGCCGCTGTCCCGACGAAGATTTCATCGGTCTACACGCACGCGGTCACCGGAATCGAAACGGCCATGCACTCGCTACCTTTTGTGAAACTAACCACTTTTTCGCGACTAACACTGCATTCAGAAAGCCAGCGCACAATCACAACGTGGACTTGCCGGCGCGACAACTACGGCATCTACAACCAAATCGACTACGTGCTCTGCCCCGACAACTTGCGCCGTTTCTACCTCGACTCCCAGTCCTGCGGAGGCGCGCTCACGTCCTCTGACCACAAGATCGTCACTGCAGACTTCGTCTTCGCTTGGACTCGTCGACGCCACTACCCTCGCCCTGGTCCTGCAACACCAGACGCATTCGCCGCGGGCAGATTCTACCACGACCTTCACGCACGCGAGACATACCAGACCGCGTTAGGTAAACGGCTATCGACCATCGTCTCCCCAAGTCAATCTACGCCTCAGCAGCGATGGTCTCAGATACTAGCTACTGCCAACTAATCAGCCGCTGCCACTATCGGTGTTCAACCCTCCGCGGCACGGAAACGCTTCACTGATCCTGAGCTCGAACAATTGGCAGCGGGCAGTGGCACCTCAGACTACGAATCTACAACGACACCACGGCCGACATCAGGGCCCTCCGCGAGCAACGCAACCGACTTCTCCATCGCATCCGAACTCGCTGTCAAGACATTGCCAACGGCCGCATCGACACGAACGTGGCTCAAATCGAGGTGCTCAGTCCCGCCTCCCAAATGTTTGCAGCCACGCGCACACTGATGCGCAGACGCACCGCCCGCCCATCCGTCAAAGACGCCCATGGTAAGTTCATTCTCAATCGTCGCAAAACTGACACGACTATCAAACGTTTCTTTCAGACACAATTCTCAGACTCAACAAAGACCGCTCTCGATGCGGACTCGGAACCCCGTCCGCTGACACAACCCGTGTCGGCGGACGAACTCTCTCGCGCGTTCGGAAGGCTCAACAACGGCCGCACCTCCGGCCCCGACCGCATACCCGCCGAACTGCTGAAGTACGGAGCCGATCACCTCGCAGGACCCCTGTCTTCGCTACTCAACGATGGATTCTCCACAGGACAACACATCCACATCGGTGAAGGCCTACTCATTTGCCTTCCGAAGCACATCAAACCAGCGGGAGAATGCTCCAGCCTTCGACCTATTGTCTTAATAACCTGTATTCGGAAGGCGATATCTCTCGCCGTCCTCCAGTGTATATCAAGCATCGTCGACGACTACATCTCTCCCCATCAAAGCGGCTTCCACCCTCTCTCGCACCAGTTCGGATACGCACCGTACGAGGGTCGCTGCCGGAACGACGTCGAAGCGGAACGGTCGCGGGGTTGGACGACTGGTCTTCACAGCAGATCCGTAGTACTTTTAGCAGAGCGCCCATTTTGAGGCGACGCCTGAGCGTGTAGGCGCGCTTGAGTAGTGCGCTGAAAGTCTCCGCCGGATTGTTAGTGGATGCAAACCCACCCGGAGTTATGTACACTTGCCACGCGCCCAATCGACCAGTAAGCCACTGCGCCCACATGTACTGCGCAAATGCGTCTAGACCAGGGTACTTAATCCATTGTTTGAAAACGCGATCCCGCATCCAGAGATACGCGCTTTCACTGCACGCGAAGTGTATGTCGTACATGGCGTGCACGATGAAGCCGCGACACCCGAGGGAAATCCTCGAATTGCTTTGTAGACTTTTTCATGAATGAAAGAAACACATAAGTGTTTTGAACCCATCGTATCCTCCAAACACGGCGTTCAGAGCGTTATGCTGGGCGTTATCGGCGTCTCCCATCGCAAATTGGACCTGTAGCTCCCTACCAGTGATCCAGACGTACAATCACTTCAGTGACATCAACACTGGCTGGACAACCAGCTGCATCTCCTGTGAAATGATAAACAGAGCCACAACGTGGAAGCCACGCGATCGATCCGACACTACAACTACCAGTACCGGATACTTGCGATAGTTCATTTTGTATGTAGCATCCACATGTAGGATGAAACGCTCCGGGGGAAGTATCAGCCTCATAACGAGCGCTTTTGAGGTCAGTCCTACGATGAAAGGACGTTAATCGGAACCGTTACCCAATTCCAGCCAAAAGTGAAGGGCTGCGTCATTGCTTCCCCGCCAGTGTACGCATGCGAGTGGACCCATTCTCTCACATTGTCGACACGGTCGTTGTTTCCTAAATTTATGCGCGCGTGATGGTTCACAAAGTTCTGGACTGTGCTGAGTGCTGGAAGGTCTTCTAGTAGCCTGTCGAATTTACACGCCATCGCGTGGCGAATCCGCATTGGGCGGAGATGATGTTCCGCCAAGTCACGGCAGAATGCCTTTTGAGTCGCCGTCAGTTTTTTCTTCTTGGGGAAAGAGGCCTGCGTTGTGTGCTCCCCTACCGTGTAGATAGATATTTCGTCGTTCTTAAGGCAGGTGACCATCTTTCATTGCCACCCGCAAGCAAACTCACTCGCAGACTCACACACCTGCGAGCTGCACTCCATCAGTCTATAGCGCATCTTGTGCGGCTTGACGTCTGAGCAGATGGTGCAGGCCATCGTGTTGCTCTTGGTTATCTCGAACGACTGCATCCCGTCGAGCACGGCGTCGGCGCTGGCGCCATCGATGCCGAGAGCCGTACCCTGCCAGGCAATCCGCTTCGGCATGGATGCTCGCGTTCGTGTTGTAGGGGGTGAATTTTGAATTGCAACCGTGCATCTGGAGTTTGTGGCATTCTGTTTCTTACCAATAATTGTCATAAATTAATTTATCAAAATGGAAAAGAAAATAAATTTTTATTCATTTTTCTATTAATTTTTGTAGCGCTGGTTGCCCCCGCCTAACCTACCCTCGCCCTGTCCTTGTTGCTCAACAAAAACCTAGCAGATTCCAAAGACCCTGCAATCGTTTTGTGTTGACACCGTAGCGTGTGGCATTTCCCCACGTTTGATGTGCTGACGCAGATTTTTTGTGCGGTGGCGACACTGTTTGTCGCGATTCACGCGTTCTCCACCGCCAGCCATCCCCCGCCGCAGAAGCACGACCTCCCCCTCCCCTCGTACACGCACTGCTGCCAGCCCGTGGGCGTTTCGTGGAACAAGCCGTTGAGAGACCGCTTGCGCACGAGCTGGCTATAGGATGTGAACCGAAGTGCGAGACTATTGGCAATTGAAGAGGGCAAAATGCGAGCGCCAGATCGGTCGAGTGGCTGGCTACATGAAGCGTGCGATGTCCTGAGCAAGGCTACCATGAAAAGTGACTTCAAGAGTGTGAGGTTGCTTTTTGACGAGCGCACAGAGAAACAAGCGAGATGTGAGGCGCCAAATGTCGGTAATGAGCTTGCAGCGATACAGTACTCGAGTCGTTGTCGTGCATCAACCTGGTTGTAGGGGAGGTGACCTGGGATGGAGGTCGCCACCTGTAAGTTTTGGGTTTCAACACCAACTTTCTGTGTGTACTTTGTTTTTCATCATAGGATTAGTCTGCAGGGCAGTTATTAATAACACCGATATTACGGTAAAGACAGCCCCGGCAGATTCGCACCCGCGATCAACAATTTACCTCGCACAGATTGCACATAGGTGCTTGAGATTGTCAAACGGAAGTATCGGTACTGGGTTAGATGAGTTTGGAGGGAAAGTGTCCCGACGGATTACGCTAGAGCAACAGAAAATGAAAATCCCTCCTGGGGATATATGTCATGGCCCTCAAATCCCCAAAAGAACCGCTTTTAAGGAGAAGAAAGCGCCTCGCTGAGCCAATACGGCAGCTGTGAAGACGTGCTTGGCCTCATAGAATAGCTATGGGCGAGACAGTCTAGCCACCTGGTGTGGAAGCGCGAGCAACGAACGCATCTACAAATATGAAGCCGGCAATTTGGCTGGATCTGGCGGGCTTACTTTCACCCTCCTTCTGTAAGAATTTATCCCCTCTCTGATCACCTTCCAAACCTTATATTTTACCAAAAATACACCAAAAGTAGCAGATTTTCTGTGTAAAAGCCAATTATGTACTGTGAGTTTTCTGTTGCTCTAACACGATCCGTGACCCGACAGTACACGCCGAGTAAGCGGCAATTACAACTCAGTACTTTCGCAAACCTTACAACCTTGCAGTGTTTATTGGTTCCACTTTGGCGAATCTGCCGGGGGGTGTCTGTGCTCGTTATGGCTACATTATGTAATCCACACAATTATAGCTAC
>JAIKVD010000600.1:0-17016 GCA_024679075.1 Phytophthora uliginosa
TCGCCACATCTGCCACTGCCTCCTTGGCCCGCTTTGCAAGCGAAGGCGACAATGTTTTCTCCGTCGCTGAGATTTGGTTCTCCAGTGCGTTGAAGCCGCTAAAGCTGTCGCGCAAGGTCGACCGCACCACGGCTTCCACCGTGTCTGCAGACTTGAGGGTGCCACCACTGGAACGGGCCTCGATCTTTTTGTCGCCGGCACCAAACAGCCCTCCCTTGGACTTGTTGGATTGCTTGGATTCCTTGCTCTTGTCATTCTTGCCAAAGAGACCGCCTTTGGTCTCCTTCTCTTTGTCATCCTTGCCGCCGAGGACGTTGTCCATGATGCCGGAGGTTCCGCCCGACATTCCGTTGTTTTGGTCGTAGACGCGTCCAGCTTTTTTCAGATCGTTCATGGCCTCCGCAGTTTCGTTCATGCTGATGCGAGCAGCTTTGATCTCCGATTCGGTCGGGCTTTTGCTCTTGCGGATCCGCGTACCCACGTGACGCAAGTCCGAAACCAAGTCCTTCGCGACACGAATGTCGCTCCTCATGAACGACCTGGAAGTGTTGAGGAACCGGAGTCTGTGGCGCTTGTCGTACTCGGCGAGGTTTCTTTTCAGAATCTTGAGGCACTTGGTTGCATCGTTTGCCGTCTGGACGAGCAGCAACTCCAGCTTGGAGAACTCTTGCCCCGCGGCGATACTGCGCTCAATGGGCTTGCCCATGATTTCTTGATGATTAGACTCGAATAGACAGACGACTTTCTTGTACTTACTTGTGGCCACCTTTCGAAATGAACAACATCGCTATGCTACTACTTGGCATAATGTTAGAGGCTTCTTCCGCAAAAATATTGGCTGAAAGCGACAACTACGCGACACCGGAAAAGGAAGTGGGCGAGCAATTCTCGGCATCTTCGACCTAAGTGGCGTCAATAGTATACCCTACGCATCTGCACTTCAATCACCGAAGTGCACTTGACGTTGGCAATTAATTCATTTTACTCTCTGCAACTCGTTTCACGGTCCGCGATGTTTTCAGTGGCCTAGTGCTTTTGAAGCACCGCTTTACGAACGGCACGGAACTTGTCTGCGAAGCTGGCAGTCTCTTCAACATGGTAAGTGTCTTCAACATTGATGCAGCCATTATCAGCTCTCATTCAGCGTTTCTCAGCTGGCTAGCACCACGCAGTCCCGCAGGTCCTTCCACAGCCCAAAGCTCGATACATTTCAAAACGTGACCTCAAACACACAAGTCGACACTCAAGCATCAAAGCCAACCTCAAAGACATGGGCAAGTCCGCCGACCACAATGCAGCCGTCGAGAAGGAGTTCGCCTCGCTGGAGCAAGTGCTGATCCAGACTGCCGACGACGAGGCCGCCTGCCTCAGGCTGCTGAAGAAGACCCTCTCCGAGTATGACAGCCGCCATGGCAACCACTTCGTCAACACGGCCCAGTCCTACATGCGGAGCGACATGCGCAACGCCAAGGACGTATCGTCGGATCTGAAGCACGTGGCCCACCAGATCAAGAAGAGCCACAAACCATCCAAGTCCGAGGTGAACTCCGCTCGCAACATGATGAATGCCACGTCGAAGGCCATGGACGTCCTGAAGTCCACCGCCCGCAACTACGACGAGAAGAACGGGCGGGTGACTGGAGTCAAGGGCGCGATTAAACACGCCATGGGCAAGAGCGACAAGGATTCAGTCGATAACCTGGGCGGTGGCATTCTCGGAAGCCCCGACACGGTCGAAGCGCTGGTCAAGACGACGATCCGCGACAACTTCAACATGAACGTGCTGAGCTACCAGATCACTGCAGCGGAGAAATCGCTGTCGTCTCCGTCCATCGTCGATCGGGCGAAGGAAGCGGTTCACGAGGTGAAGGACAAGCCGAAGGGGGACAAGTCGAGCTCGATCCACGACGACCGCCAAGCCAATCATGCTATGACTCCGTAAGCGGGTCAACGCGAGAGTGAACTGTGGTCGAGCGGCTCGCACAACCCTTGGCCGCACGTCTACATAAGCAATGAAGCTTTTGCGTCACCGGCGACCTTGCCCCAGCGAATCCAGACACGCATATCCCGGCTAGCCCCAGGGTTGCGAGATGTTTTTTTTTGAATTGGGAATAAACCATTTATTCCACCCAGACGGGTTTTATTTGGATAAATTAAAAAGTCCACCCGGGGTCTTGAAACCGACCCGATTCGACAAATTTGGACGGAATTCACAGAAAGATAGCCAAAAAGTCCTTCATATCAGCCTGAGCTCAGGTGGTGCACGGTGTGCACGGGTGTGGTTTAAGTAGCGGGTCAGCGCAACGTTATCGTTGCATCGGCTGTACTAGGCTGTAGCTAGAAAAGTCAGTCGGATTGCGAAACATTTTACTACCAATCTCACGTAACGCTGCCAAACATAATTCAAACTTGACAACAAACAAAATTTAACACTCCATTTTAAGCTGAATCCCTGCATTTCTGTAAAATCTACAATTTATTCGTCAAATTAGATTTTAAAGGTGAAAAACTAGAGCTCAATTCATAAATGAATTGAATGGAGGGGTAGGAGGTGTTAAAAATCCAAAACCCCGTCCCACCCGTCGTGCAGGAAACCGACTGAAAATAATGGGGCTTTTCGCAACCCTGGCTAGCCCTATAATATATTATATACTTCCTATCCCAGATGGGGGGGTGTTTAAGGATTTCGCCAGATAAGAACACTAGTAGTAAACATGTACAACTCAGTTGAGCCCATATGCAAAAATGTCCTTAAAGTCATACCCACGAGGGACCCCACGGCCGATCGCAGGTCCCAGGACCTCGGTTTAGTGCTGCCTCCTAACCCGCGTCAGTTTTGCAAAGCGAAAACAGTGCAAGGTCTGCGAGTTGTTAAAAGAATCGTAACTAAAGCAAGGGTCGCCGAAAACGCTGAAAAGCAAGCTCACAGTATTGGGGCTATGGATAAAATACCCATGGCCTTGTCGAAGTTGACCCGCTCAGACGCCCTTGCGGCATCTTGTTTTAGCGTTCGCGCGTCCTAAGTTTGGTCGCAATTTGATCGCAGGCATGTGCGTGCGTGCATTCCTCGTCATTGACTTGTCTTACTCCTTTGAGGTGCCCCAGTGGTAGGATGGAGGACGCATCACCCCAAGAGATCGTGATGGTGTCGTCGTGGGTGTTTGTCCTGTGATGGTTCGTATTCCTCGCGCTGCACATGCTAACGTTTGGCTATAATGCGGCGTTTGCCTTCATTTACTTAAACCTGCGCGACACCAAGCTCAACGTTTACCTGGAGTTTTTTGGGATCGGAATGCCGTCGACGTACCACCCCACCATTGCCGTCGTTCATGCAGCGATGGCGATACTGCATGGATTGAGCGTGGGTTTGATGCTGGCAGGCTCCTTTTGGTGGAGGACGCTGACGTTTACGCCGTGGGGAGGCCCCAGCGTCAATACTCAGCCCCGACGATCCATCGACAACGGGAGCAACCCAGATGGGCCTACCCTCCGACCGTCTATCAGTCTGTCCAACCTAACAAACCGCCTCACCGACCGCTACGGCATCAATGGGAAGCACTTCCACGCGCTCACAACGTGCCGCGAGATCGTCGAGACAATCTTACGGAAGGAGTGACCCATCTGATGGTCGGCGACACCAACATTCGTCATCTTCCCCACAATGTCACTAAACTCTCCTCGACACTCGTTTCGGTCGCTCTCCCAGACACTGGCGTTTCCTACTTTTGGTCATGGACCGACCAACTCTTAGAGCACACGAGCGCGACTCTGTACCCTCCACCGATTCTGGCTAGTGGCTCCGCGTACTGTGAGGATTGGAAGAGAACTTTAGACGGCAACGCTACTTCCTTCAGCGTATCGCCTTCCGATACCTACTCCTCACAGCTTATGGACCCCACCAATGCTGTGAATGGCAGGCTCCTTTCGTTTGTGGACTGCTCCCCATTATTTCGCGGTCCAGTGTACCCGCTAGCAGTTGAGGACTTAAATAATGCCATCACAAGTTAGACGACGCGAACAAAACCCCATTTTTTTTACTTACAACTAGGAGCAAGTAGCAAATACTGCATGTCACCACATAATTGCAACTATAGGGAGTGACTTGGGGATTCGCCTCGTCAATGGACAAGCACGAATCCTAGAAAGACAGGATCGAGTACTTATACCTTATTACTTGGTAAACTATAAGTAATTCAGTTCAAGATCGTTGTTCCGCTACATACATGTAGACCAGATACCAGAATATGGTACTTCGGATGGAAATATATTCAGCGTCCAATCCACTCGAAACGAAATGAAAAATCTGCCCCTGCATTCGAACCACACCACAGTGCCAGCAAGATAAGTACACGTACCGGTACAGTAGTCAGGAGTGTTCCATGAAGCGTACCAAAGTGCGTGACCCGGTAGGTCAAAGTCATCAGTAGATACAGTATGAGCTTGCATTGTACAAAAGCTGCCTGCGTTTCCAAGACGAAAGCCAGTTGATACAATGCTCGGATGCCACAACTTCGCCACGTGATAAGTACCAGAGCCACCAACGACACAAGCTCCAGGATTGCGTAAATGAAAACGTTCTGAACCACTTCGATGACGTTTTCTGCGGTCACGCCTACCATCTCTGTGTGATACTGGGCGCTGGGTAGGTGAGCCATGGTGAGAAGGAAGGTAGCGTGAAGCAATGGGATGACAGCTTCGAGATACTCGGCAAGGATGAGACACTCAGCAGTGAAGAGCACCTTGAGGGCCTCGCTGACGATAGCGGAATTTGGAATTCTGGAGTGTGAACGCCTGACATTTGCGTCTCCAAAGGTGCTGCGTTTGTCCATGGATGCACTTGTAGTCGGTATAATCTCTTGCGATTGAGTCATCGCACGGACTTGAAAGCCTCTTTTCCAGCAACCACCGTGGGTTCCGATAGCGCTAAGCGGGTTGGGTCGCGATAGCACACGCACCAAGCTTTGTTTGCGTCCAACGAAAGAACTTAAGGGTCTCTGGACCAGGAATTTGCTCTCGAGTGTTTGCAAGATGTTTTCGGCGTCCTCCGATAGTTTGTGCGTCACGGCCGAGCGTACTTGTACATCAACTTGACCTCCTGTTGGGTTCAAAGTCGTGCACAGTGACCGAACCACTGCCAGCACACCACCTTCGCTTGCATCGTTACTTGCTGCCCTCCCAAGACGCTGCAAGATGCCACGAGTGCGCTGATGGAGCTCTTGCAACTCAACCACCGTCTGTGCAACGTCAACGACCATGACCACAAACACCGTTCTCGGTGACACCGTCTGCACGAATGTCGCCAGGTACAGCGCGTCGAAGAAGTCGATAGTGAACGTGGCCTCCTCCGGAATCGTGTCTTCCATGTCGAGTATCGTGGACGCAAACACGCTCTTCAGTACGATCTTGAGCAAGGGCAGCACCAACAGAACCGGCAGCTCGTACTGCGTGTGGTTTGCGACGTCGAAAAGTATCTGGTACACGGGGTAGATGCAGACCATTACTATCTGGACCGTGGAAAACTTGTTAAATGTGCGCAGTCGCTGTCGTTGAGAAAGTATCTTCCCGACAACTTCAGCACCTGCGACCGCATAAAACGAG
The DNA here is from genome assembly GCA_024679075.1 of Phytophthora uliginosa. Taxonomy (NCBI): domain Eukaryota; phylum Oomycota; class Peronosporomycetes; order Peronosporales; family Peronosporaceae; genus Phytophthora; species Phytophthora uliginosa. The sequence continues at coordinate 5,599 of JAIKVD010000600.1, forward strand.
ACTGCAAAGGCTAGAATCCAGAGTATGGCTAGCGTGTTATTGATGAAGGGTATTGGGAAGACCCAGAACGCCGCGACCACCATCGCTCCTGACGTGTAACAAGCCCCCACGTAGACACAAAACAGCGTCGTCTGGCGCCACGAGAGCGCCACTCCGTCGAGAAAGTGCTGGACGTGAATCGTGACGCCGTAGCCCAGCACAAGCGCTAAAAGGCCTACGCGAGCCCAGAAGCCGAAATTCGCCTTCCACCCTTCCGTCGGACTCTGCAGTGGAATGGACTCTTGACACAGCGCGATCGTGAGAGTGGGGAGAGGCGACACCACGAGCACCAGCAGCACGCGAGAGAGCGACGTCTTCCGCGTGTATTGCTCGAGCGCAAGCAACCGCTCGATCGAGTATTGACCGCCGAACTGCGTGAGAACCAAAACCTCGAGACTGTCGTCGCCCACGACCTCACGCGTCTTCCAACATGCTCACACCTGGTCAAGCGAGCCATTGAAATTGTATAACCAGTCGATGACGTTGTTGATAGGTACATGTAGTGGAGCTGTGAGCGCACTGGTGGTCGTATATTTAGCGTGAATTACATGTATGTTCGTCTACATGTACGTCTGTCTTGTCTATGGTCTCAGGTGTGCATCGCATCACCTTAGGATTTGGATGGCGGAGGCTCTGTATCACCTCGGGGACTCGTTGACTTGGACACCGACTTTGGCGCCTCGAGGGCAGTTGGTGGTGCTTGAGGACTGCGTGAAGGCCGGTGGGGGGTTTCTGGTGCACCACTTCACGTCGCTCTTCCTCCAGGCTGGGCACCGCCTGTGTCTCGTGGCGAGTGCCAACACCCCGGAGCATTATGCGGCAGTTGGACGTAAATTGGTGCGTTCGGTCCATCAAATGGGGACAATAGACAGGGAATTCTGATGCGCGGAGCAGGGCGTGAACTTCGCAGCTTGTCAGAGCAAACAGCAGCTCCAGGTGCTGGACTGGACCCAATGGGAGGCGGACGAGAGACCGTGGACCGAGTTGTTCGACACGTTGAGGACTTTTGCCACCCAAGTGGGTGACGCTGGTGACAGCGGGGTGACCATTGTGCTGGACGACGTCAGTGCTCTCAAGTGGCAGTTTGGAGACGCCGCGGTGCTCGACTTTGTGCGCTGCTGCAAGACGCTGACTCAGGAGAAGAATGTGGGGGCGACGTCGGTTGTTGCTGATTCCGTCATGGTGGAGGGGGGTGCTGATGGCTTTGCTTGTGTGTGTTGTGTTGGCTTAGGGAGCTGCGAACGTGGTGCTGCTGAGCCATGCGGACACGGATCTACCGGGGTCGAGACCGCTCGTACGATGGCGTTGGGTGGGAGCTCAAGGTTTGAGACAAACTGTTGACGACTGTGTTGTGGCTGTGCTACAGAGTTGTGCGCTCGCTGACATGGCGACGGCCGTCTTAACCACGAAGCCGCTAGCTACGGGCTACTCCAACGACATCCACGGAACGGTGAGCTCGCGGTTTATGAGTTAGTCCGTCATTAGCCCGACTGTACTGACGACTTCTCTTAGCTTTCTGTGTGCCGTCAGAGTCAAGGCCTGGGAGGGAGCTGGGTACACGAGGAACCGGTAGCGATTCCGTACAAAATTCTCGAGAGTACCATCAAGTGTTTCCACTCGGGCGGAGAAGCTCTGCGCTGGAATTGAGGTCTCATCTTGGCGGCGGATTCCACAAATATAGCGGAGATAAGACCCATATCTCCTTTGCCACTCTCAACTAGCTACTCTGCCAGCACCATGGCAACACTAGACCTTCCAGTGAGGTCGCTTGATGAATACAGGCGGCTGGCACATATCGGCCGGGGCACTTACGGAGAGGTGTGTGTTTTCGTGGATCGTTGCATTCGAAAAAGCTTACCTTTAAGCTTGTTGTATTTGTAGGTATTCCTATGCGAGCGTGTTGCGACTGGAGAGCGTGTGTGTCTGAAAGAGATCGATCTGACTTTCCGCTCTCCTGACGAGCGGTAGGATGGATGGCTTGACGTCGGGGAGGTTAATGGCATGGTATACAACTGATCGTGGTGTTGACCGGTAGAACGAGGTGTTTGAATGAAGTAGCTCTGCCCCAAGAGCTCCCAGCCCACCCAAATATCGTCAAGTTCTGCGAAGCCTTCTGGGCTCATTCTACTGAGCCAAGCGACCTGGTTCTTGTCCTTATCCTCGAGCATGCGGATGCAGGAGACCTTGAGCACCAGTTGAAAACTCTCCAAGGGCCAATGCTAGAGCATGAAGCGCGCCGAATATTCGCCCAGCTTGTTCACGGAGTTCACCACCTGCACGCCCACCGTGTGGTACATCGCGATGTGAAGTGCGCTAATGTGTTTCTCTTCCAGTCCGGGCGAGTTGTGCTGGGCGATTTCGGCACTTCCAAGCTGCTCGTACCAAGCAGCGGGTCCGATCAAGTGCTTGAAGCGCAGGCTTTGAGTTCGACGGTGGTTGGGTCCCCGCTTTACATGAGCCCCGAGCTGTTGGAGGGCGAGCCTCACGGTCTTGCTACGGACATTTGGTCGCTTGGCTGCGTGCTGTACGAGCTGCTCTCAGGAGGAAAACCCGCGTTTGCAGCAGCGTCATATCCTGCTGTCGTTTTGCGAATCACTCAAGGTGAATACGAACCACTGGACACCGCCGCGATCTCTTCACAAGCTCGCGATTTGGTTAGCAGGATGCTACGAAAGACGCCCCAAGAGCGACCGAGCATCACAGAAGTACTTCAATCACCCTGGTTACAGATACGCGGCACCACAGAAGACAGAGCTGCGGCGTCCTTAGCACGAGATACGATCGATTATCCACCAAGTAATCTCCCATCTCCAGCCCCAAGCCGTCGGAACAAGGCCAAGCAAAAATCTGCGATCAAGAAAACTTTTCCCTCGCCACCTCGTGCCTCGGAGCTTCGATCTCCGTATCGCCCAGCACACTCGCTTCAGCGCCATAAAGACGTTCATGCTCGGCAGAATGAAGCAGCCTCTCCGTTGATACGGGTAAGTCAAGTCGCAAAACAATTGATCAGATGTGGAGAAGATGGTCCTAATTCTTCGTGCAATCAGCTTGACGTGCAGCCCCCGCCCCCGCCAGTGCTTCCATCGAGAATGCGGCCCATGGTCCCATTCAAACACTATCACCAGCACCAGGTCAACAATTCTGCACACATAGAACCACTAACGCTGGAAGTACGAGGCGTCCGAATAGCTCGAAAGCCCCCAGCCGACATCAACCCCCAAGCATAAACCGTGAGCGCACTGCAATGAACGTCATTCGATTCAAACCTCTTCACTTAGCGCGCTTGGATTGCATTCCCGTCTTCGCCGCGGTTGTCTTGAATGCCGAAGCGACTAGAGCCGCGTACCTGATCGAGTCCAGAGCCTTGCGCAGGTGTGTTGCAGCCGACGACACATTCGTGATCATGATAGCGGAGGACGCGTTGTCGGTCTCAAGGTAGCACTTGAGCAGCATCGTGAGCTTCGAGTTCCGGTACGGGATGTGTCCCGTTCCCTGGCGAGCCTGGACGCGAATGCATTCCTTGAGCGCGAGCAAACTCGAGTTGATCTCTCGCGCCTCCTTCTGCTCTTGCGAATTGCGAGCTAAACCTTCGCCAGTGTACTCAGCTCCAGCAAGGTCAACGAGCACGAACATCCCTCCAGGGCATTTCGCCCTCTCTGCATCGACGTCCGCTTTCAGAGCCGCCACTTCCGCCTCCGCAGCGTCAACTTGTCCACGCAGCACCTCAAGTCGGTCGTGATCCTCTTGAGGTGGCTGAACGCCGGACTGCGTGTATTTCCCATCTACGACCGTGTACACTCGCGACTGAATCGCGATGAACAAGTCGTCGCGAGCTTTTCCGAGCGGAACGACACGTGACTGCGCCAAAGCGACTTGTGTGCGTGCCTCAGCAAGGGCAGAAGTCACGATCTCCAGCTCAAGAACTGCGTGTGAGCGACTGCTCTGGTGATGCAGCTCCGACGTCCCCTCTGCACGAAGACTCCGTCCTTTACGAATGATGTCGACAACTTCAGCAGCAGAATCTCCGTACGCAGCTTGCAGAGACTGCGTCAGCACCTCCCCGTTAGGCCCCAGCGTCGTGGCACTTCGCACGTGGATCGTTCCATCGGCATCTTCGCGGACAAACCCAGGCTGGCGGTCGTTGAGCAAGTCGAACACTTTGCCATTGTACAGCTCGTAGAAGCGAACTTGCACCAGCAATTGGCCGTTGCTCTGGGCGAACAAGTCTTGGACCAGACGCTGGCACAGGCCCAGCTCAGCGCCATACCCGAAGATGGTGTGCGTCTTGCCGCTGTTCGTGTGACCGTAAGCGAAGCAGCACGAAGTGGTTCCACTCAGCATTCCACTCACCATCGGACTAATGGCTTGAGCGTAAGCCTCGCTGTTCTCCGTCGAAAGAACTCGAGCAAAGTCTTGAAACTTCTTCTCGGCGACGAGCAAGGACCTTGTACTCGACAACTTCATCTCCTAGCTCAGAGGTGGCCAACGGGCGAGGACGGAGGTAAACCTTGGTCATGGGATGTGGTAGAACTGCGATGGAAGTGCTGGATGAGAGGAATAAAGACAAGTGAGCTGATGCTGAACGAGATACGAATACGAATGCATGCGCTTACCTTGATGAATGCTGGTACGTGGCTGATCCCATAAAAACTCCTCCTCCTCCTGCAGCACGAAACGATCCGCAAACGCGATGATTGAGCTTCACCCCCTGTATTGCATCACTTATCCAGCTCCTAGAGCGTTGAATCGATCGCTCCGGACATGATTTGTTGCTGCGTGTACTCCCAGAGCATGAGAGCTCCGCTCACGTGCACGTTCAGCGACCTCACGAGACCAAACTGCGGGATCTCAACGCAAACGTCCACAAGATGAAGGACATCCACCGGAATGCCTTCCTTCTCGCGACCCAAGACCAGCACCATCTTGCGCGGCAGCGTGTAGTTCGCGAGGCTCACGCTGTTCGCTGTCTGCTCCACAGCCACGATGGTGTATCCCTCGCTCTTCCAGCGAAGCAGCGCCTGACGAAGGTCGTCGCCCTGCGGTCGAACCTCTTCCAGCGGCATCCACTTGTGCGCCGTAGCACTCACCGTGGCGAACGTGGCGTCCTGCTCAGCCAGACGCACGTTCGGCACAATGAGCTTCTGCGCGTTGAAGATCTCGCACGTTCGAGCAAGCCCGGCCAAGTTGGGGATCTTGTCGACCAAGCTCGCACACATGATGAGAGGCTGTCGTGGCCGCTGACGAGCGTTGAGTGTGGCACCACGACGAGCAGCGTCAAAGTCGGCACGCATCGCGGAAGGCAGAGCGCTGTCTTCGAGTAGCAACGCCGTGGTGTCGATCTTGCGCTGGACAGTGAGCGCCGCACTAGCACTTGGAGCCTCTGACGAGGTAGAACTGGCCTTGTCAGCCGAAGATGGCGCTGGGGTGAAGTTCTCGAGCTGGTACTGCGCGTAGAGCTCGTTCATCGCGGTCTTGAGCTGCTCGCTGAACCGCAGCGCCTCGTCACGCGGCAAGAGCTCTCCGAACTCGCTGATGAAGCCCGAAGAGAGCATGCCGAGCAAAGAGCTCTCGTAGTCAGGGTAGAACTCCTCCAGCTGACGCGCTTGGCGGCGCAGCATGCGCTTGCACTCTTTGTTGGTGCTCAGATAGCGGGCAGTGCCCTCCAGAAAGCGAAGACCAGGCGTATCGCTTGTTGAGTTGAGCTGGAGCTGGTGCACGTGGCGAGGGAGAACCTTGGCCAGCAGGAACTGCGCCAGCACTCGAGTGTATCCGTGAGATGTGTTCAACCACGGCAGCATCGTCTCCAGCAGCTCTCCACAGTCGATGTCGAGACTGATGTCGTCCAGCTTGTAGTTGGCGAGGTATGCAACTACAAGCAGCAGCGAGGCGCCCACTTGCGGCATCAAGTTCGCATCGCGGAGCATCGGCAGCAACAGACCCGAGCAGATCTCGCGAGGGAACTGCGTAGCCATCCGCATCCCAAACAATTCCATGTAGTAGCGCACGCTTGGCAACTGAGGGACTGCGAAGGCGGTTCGCAGCGTGGGCAGCAGCTCTGTAAGCTGCGGTTTGGTCGTGTGAGCGCCGACAATGCAGAGCGCTTGCCACGATCGCAACTTCTTGCCGAAGCCATCGCTGTTGAGCATGTGCTGCTTCTGCCAGTCGGGCGTCGCGTTGAGTTCAAGGAGCCGAGTGAGAAGAGCATCCATGAGGTGCTGTGTATCTGAAGTTGAAGCGCTGCTATCGACTGCTACATCATCCAGGAAGCTCAGCACCACCAGTCGAACGAACCTGTCCTTAGCGTGGCTCTGGATGGCTGCAACTTGCCCGTCGCTAGCTGGAGAGAAGCCTTGGAACCCTTGGAATGGAGCGCTCGCATCCGTTGCCAGTTGCTCCTTTTCGTCGATAAGCGGTTCCTTGTAGAGCAGGAGTTCAACGAGTTCATCAGCGAAGCGAAGCGCTGAAGTCGGGTGAGCACGCCACGTCTGGCACAGCCGACAAGCTAAGTGGAAGATCACATTGGGTCGATGTCTGGAGCCGAAGCGGATGAACTCTGCGATCCAGTGCTTCATCGTAGCGGTCAACCCAGGACGGAGCAGGAACACAGGCTGGAACAAGCACACGACAACAGCTCGAGTAAGCGCATCGGGTTTCGCCTTGCTGTCACTGTAAGCGCTCCAGATCTCCTCGAGCAAGTTGTCAAGATGTTCGACGCCCGCAGCGCTTGCAAGCGGACTGGCCATTTGTGACAGCGTAAGCAACAGCACGTTCACCATTTGGATCAAAGCCGACGGGTCCATGCCTGCAGTGGGCAGCGCCTCAACACAGGCATCGTACGTAGCTCGCAAGAGCTTGGTGTCAATGAATGACATGGCCTCAACGACGTGATGGAGCAGCACCCACTTGTCAGCAGCCAGGCTAATAGCACACCTTGCATCCAGTCTCCCGCTATAGCGCCGGCCCGTGTCAAGTGCGAGAAGAAGCGGGAGGATACGCTCGCTTTCAAACGCCCGTAAAGAGTCAAGTGCAGCGCCATCGGCTCCGATAATGGACAAGCACTTAGCAGCCAAAGCCAAGTCGAAGACTGTTCGGTCTGCTGCCACTGCTAGAACGCTCTTCAGTTGCTCACAGAGAGCGTCAAACGCCTCGATTTCGCCCAGCTCGCCTGTAGAATTCATCTTGTGCGTGCTCATTTGTGACAGCACAAACACGGCGGACGTCACGGATTCCATCGTGCTTTCCTTTTCGTGATCGTCAGCTTCATCTCCAGGTCCAGAGGAGACCTTATCCAGCCATCGTCGGACTAGAGTCATAGCGGAATAGAATAGGAACGAGCAGTTGACTTGACCGTCGTAGAAGCTCTTGCGTTGAAACGAAAACTTGACACTTGAATTCGAGGGCAGCGAGGAGCAAAAGCTCACGAGTTCCTGGACTTGCTCTTCAAGCTTGGCAATCACGAGCACAAGACGCGCGCTATCCAGGCCTTGTACTGAAGCATTGGACAGCAAAGCGTTAATCGGAGCACGTAGCTGCACCTTTGACGCAGCCCGACGTTCGGATGGTTCTTCTGGGCGATGCAGCTCCGAATCGCTCGATACTTCTGCTGTAAACAGCAGCAATCTCGCTAGCTGAGCAGGGCCCAGCACATCCTCGTTGCTTCCTTCCACCTGCGGCTTCAGGTATGCTTGAAGTGCAGACGCTAGAGCTGAGGAGAAGTAGGGCGAGCTATCAGCAGCAGTTGAGGTCTTGATCCACGCTAGAATATGCAGTAGCGCCTCGCCATTGTCGCTCATCAAGCTGCTAGTAGGGAAGACACCGAGAACACGAGCCAATGCAGACAGCGAAAGTGTCGACGCGTTGACGTATCCCCCAGTGAGTGCGTGAGTGAGAGCCCGAAGCATCTTCGTCCGCATCGCCTGCGAGAAGGACTGCATAGCATGCACATCCAGCACAAACCGGAGGCGGTCGACCGCTGCTGCGCTCAACAGCATCTTCGTTGGGGCGGAGGAAGCTGCACGCTTCAGATGCGCAGACTGGAACACTTGCAGCATGCTCAGAAGAGCCTCCGGCGAGTGGCTGTCCGAGCCTTCACCGAAGATTGCTCCTTCAATCGCCGCAACAAACTCATCGAGCACACAGGCCTCGTCACTTCCTGCGATCTGGAAAGCGAGAAACGACGCGAGGAAGTTCGCAGCCAGAGCCTGGAAGCGAGCGCGGTGTGCGTGCTTGTAAAGCACCGGGTCATTGCACGCGCGCAGCAAATGTTGGAGCACAAACTGCTGGAACGCGGGTGCACAGGCAAACGAAGCTCTGCGATCAACGTCAACGCTGCGCTGCGTCTCCCAAGTCTGCCACGACTGCACGCAGGTCTCCATGAAGTTGGAGATGAACAGCCGCTTCACGACGGGGTTGTCGTGGGCGAACAGCCGAACCAGCAGACTCTGCATCCAGTCGAAAGTGAGCTGCACCGGCCACTGCTCGCTGCTCTGCTGCTGCTTTGGACCAGCATCGACGACCAGGTATTTCGTCAAAAGGTCCGTCACCTGGGGCCAAACTTGCTCGATCAGGTGCTGCTCGTGGTGCATCTGGATCACCTCGGACGCCGTCAGGAAGTTCTGCCACGTATCCACCCAAGGCGCCGTCGGCTTCATCTTGTTCGTGTGGGTCTCGGAACTCATAGCGCAGTGCGAGAACGCGACCTTCAGAATGTGCAGCCCCTGCTTCCTCAGCAGCGCGTCGTTGTGTCTCAACGCAACGCACACGAGTTTCTGCAGTCTCGTGTCGGCAATGAATTCCCGTGGGGCTTTGGGCATCACGACGCACACCAAGTAGAGCAGCTCTTGTGGGAAAACCTTCGCACTCGAGTCCACATCTACCACGTCACACGCAGTGACCACCATGTCCAGCAGCTCCAGATACAACCCCACAGCATTCTCACAGTCGCTCTCAAGCACCACCGGCACAATATGCAGCACCACCGCTCTCAAGAACTGCGGGTGCTGTCTCCACTGCGTTGTCGCGAGTCTGCAAACCGGTGTAGCCATCTTGATCAAGTCTCCCTCCTGACGCAGCAACACCTCCAGCAGTCCACACAGCGAGTCATAACCGACATCGTCTTCGTGTGTCCCGGTCAAAAGTGTCTGCACCTGATTGAAAATGACCTTCAGCGTCTCCTTGTCCCCTTCACATTGCAACAGTGTCTGCACCATCCCCAGCGCCGCGTGATGTAGCCATGAGTGACGTTGAGACTGCAGCACCGGCAGCAGCACTTGGGTCATCAATGGGCCGGCCAATAGCTGCGTCGATTGCGGATCTTTCGACTGCAGATACTGGCGCAGCAGCAGCGCCGCCGACACGAGCGTGAAGTGGAACTGCTGGTCGTGCTCTTGGGTCGCAGGCAGAGGCGTCAACATGGCTACAAACTGCTCTGCGTCATCTTGGAAGAGGTTCTGGAGCTCTCCGGGGAGCAGGGAGAGGCCCGTGGCGACCAGTTCGAACTGCGCTTCAGCCTCTGCGACGTCCAGCTCTACGCGGCCTCTGTGCAGCTCGTGGAAGCGCTGCCAGCGCGCCCAGGACGCCGAGATCGCTGCTGCAGCCATGACGACGGTATCGCCAATGACCAGCTGTAGCCATCTTGTGATTGGCTGGGACGGATGTAGCCATCTTGAACTCCATTCCAGACCAGTCATCACATCACCTAGCGGCTGGAAGAGACCATGCACTTCTGTCCGTCGTGCGGTAACATCCTCCTCGTGGAGCCCGACGTGCGTGCTCTACTACTTGCAACTGTAGCCATCTTTCTATGCAGCTGACGTGTGCCGTATTTGTAGTCCGACGGCATGCGCTTCTTCTGCCAGACGTGTCCGTACCTGTTCCAGATCAACGACAAGGTGGAGAAGAAGGTGCCGCTGCAGCGCAAGCAGGTGGACGACGTGCTGGGCGGCGACGAGGCCTGGGAGAACGTGGACCAGACCGAGACGCGCTGCCCGCACTGCGAGTTCACCAAGGCCTACTTCATGCAGATCCAGATCCGGTCGGCCGACGAGCCGTCCACGACCTTCTACAAGTGCGTGCAGTGCAAGAAGCAGTGGAACGACTAAGCAGGTCACGAGACCTGCAATCAATTGGACACACATACCCACCCACCCCCCACAACCTCCTTCGTATCGCTCTGCTTGTTGCTTCGGGGGCTTCTGGATGGACGGACCTACAGATGACATGGATGCTATTAGTTAGTTACTTTGGCTCGAGAGGGGATCAGCGGTTCATGCGGGCGGCGCGCTGCGTGCGGCGGCAGTTGTCGCACGTTCGGTTGCAGTCCGAGCGCTGGAACTTCTGGCCGAAGTACGAGATGAGCTGCTGCCGCCGGCACGTCGTGTCGTCCTCGCAGTACTCGGCCATTGCCCGCAGCTTCTCCATGTGCACGGCGCGCGTCTGCTTGGTCATGCCCTTCTGCGGCATGAAGAGGATGCTGCGCATCTTGGAGATGTCCCGCGCGCTGTAGAAGGTGATGCACTGCGACGGCTTGCCGTCTCGCCCGGCGCGCCCTGCCTCCTGGTAGTAGCCTTCGATGGACTTGGCTACCGAGAAGTGGATCACGTAGCGCACGTCGGGTTTGTTGATGCCCATGCCGTACGCGATCGTGGCGCACACGATGCTGAGCTGGCCGTTTTGCCAGGCTTCTTGCACCATGTGCCGGTCCGTTGCCGACTGTCCGGCATGGTAGAAGTCTGCGCTCAGTCCGCGGTCGAACAGGTAGTTGGCCACGTCTTCACTGTCCTGCTTGGTCATGCAGTAGACGATGCCCACGGCGTCGCGTGGATACGTCTTGGAGATGAGCTCGTAGAGCGCCTCCAAGGCCTTCAAGTCGCTGCCCAGCGGCTTGTCCCGCACCTCGAACGTCAGGTTCTGGCGGTTGAAGCTCATCGAAAACACCGGTCCGTCCGAGATGCGCAGCGAGCGCTGCACGCCTTGAATCACCTTGGGGGGCGCGGTCGCCGTCAGCGCCATGAGCGGCACGTCCGGGTACGTCTTCTTGAGCATCCCGAGCTGACTGTACTCGGGTCGGAAGTCGTGTCCCCACTGACTGACACAGTGCGCCTCGTCGATGACGAACCTGGCCAGCATCTTGTTGCGGTGCAGAGTCTGCAGCAGGTCCGCCATCTCCGCGGACTTGACGATCTTCTCGGGCGTGAGATACAGCAGCTTGAGACTGGGCACGGGGCGTCTCAGCTCGGCCGTGATGGCTCTCTTGAGCGTCAAGGCCGTCTGGCTGGTCAGGAAGGCCGCGGGGATGCCGCAGCTCGGGTTCTGGATGAGCGCCGTGACCTGGTCCTGGATCAGCGACAGCAGCGGCGACACGACGATGGTCACGCCGGG
>JAIKVD010000601.1:0-16990 GCA_024679075.1 Phytophthora uliginosa
GACGATCAGACAGACACGGAGCGCTAAGTACGATCGGCACTCTCCCGATGGCCTGTCTGCGGCCGAGCCGTGGAGTGTGGGTCAGCTCGAAAGTTATGCGGCGGCTGCGACTAGGGCCGGAGGCAAGCAGCGAGTGCGAGTGCGGGTGCGGCTGCGCTGAGCTACAGGTATTAATAGTACCGACCGAGCACTTCTTCCCCTCGTTGTGTGTGCGTTGGCGTTGGTGCTCGAGGAAGAGGGTGATGCCCTGAGGCAGAACATCTTGCGCTTTGTATGACGCCCGCCGTCCAATCAGGAGCAGGAACTGGCTTTGACTAATAACGGTCGAAATGGACCACGAACTGTGCGCGCACTGCTCGCATTGGCGACGCCCGACATGGTACTCGACCCGCCACAATATTGTACTAGTCGAGCGTGGAGATACCTTCGGTGCACGTAGGTCTCTAGCACGAGGCAACACATAGCTGTTCCTACTACTGTAGATACATGAATAAGACCGTCGTTGACCGCGTCCCTTCACGCGCAATGCGCGGCACCGCGCACCTGCTTCTCTGCTGCTGCTTGGTCCGCTCAACTCTCGCGTCCTGCACCGCTCCAGAATTGTGGAAGAGTTGCTGTCCATTGTTTGTGGGCAGCGCGGTCCGGACATTAGCGCTGAAACTGCAACGTTAAACCCAAATGACAGCGGCCGTTCCGCTCATGGGTCCAACGGCGCTGAGCTGTTCGCTGGTGGGCTGAAATTCTTCGGACCAGTTAGCAAAACGCTACCGGAGTCCGAAGCCGAGAGCCGCCGGCGCCGGGGAAGCATGGGGCGCCCTCGAGTGCTTCGTGGTGCGCCGCCGCTGCCGTCTCTGCTGCTCCTGTTGGTGCTCGCGCGCGTGTCGCTCGCAGAGAACTTCGCCGACATGACCATATCGTCGCGGATGGCGCAGCTGATCAACAGCGGCATCGAGTCGCCCAAGCTAAAGCTCAACGGGACGCTGCCTGTCGAGGTGCAGTATCTGCTGACTCAGAGGGATCTGGCCTGGCGAGACTTGGGCGGGACACTGCAGCGGCTCGTGCTCTGGGACCAAGGCTATGTCGTCACGAGCAGCAACAAGACGCGCGAGATCAAAGTGCGCTGCGATCTCAGCATGGACGAAGTGGTGGTATCACGCGACGAGTTCCAGGAGCTCTACTATTGCCCATCAACGTCGTGCGCCGACCCTGTGAGTGCAGACTCCGTATTGCGTGGTACAATTTGCGCGGACAGCCAGATCAAGCAGGTGGCAAAGTGCGCTGTCTTGGTATCCGAAAGCGAGGCGAACGCAGCCTCGGTGACCGTGGAAACAAGCCTGATCTGGGGAGAAGAAGGAAATAACACCGACCTCCCAGTGCCGACTGTGCGCCAGCACTCTTTGGAGTCTTTTGCAATCACATTGCAACCACCAAGCATCAGCAGCGGAAAGTGTCCCCAGCAGCTTGCTTTAGTGATCCCATGCACGACTATCAAACCCTCGGCAAACGGCAGCGAGTGGTGCACTCCACGCAAATCTGGTGTGGTTTCAGGTCTCCTTCAAGATCTAGTGGACTATCGTGCTGCACAAGCGGGTGGAGCCGACACGGGGACGTCTGGAATGTTAATTGCAATCTGGGTGGTGGCAGCTACGCTTCTTGTGGTGCTCTGCGGCATTGGAGCTATGTACTTCCGCTACTTGTTTCGACAAAGAAATCGTTCAAGCAACAAGAGGGACCTCATAGAAAAATCAGTACTGGAACATTGCGTTCTCACCCCTGAAGGATTTGTCTTCGCGACTACAAATGACAGCAACGGAGCCACAGGTTCCATGTCGTCCGAATTCTCCGATCTAGAGAGTGAGCTGGAAACGGAAGTTCGAAGGGGATATTCGAGCGCGTCAGGACTGTCCGAGGTTGATTACTCTGACGCCCTTGGTGCTTCGCAAGTGCTACTGCTTTTTCAGAATGACCCTTATGTTCTTGCCCTGCGTGTGCCTATCATCGATGTCAACGGTGACAAAATGATATCACGTGGTAGAGATGGCTCTGCGAATGAGGTTTTTGTTGGAACGCTAGGATCCCGCGAGGTTGTTCTAAAGAGGTTGCGAGCGCCAAACCGCAATGACACTCATGCTGTTGAACGGCTCGCGCGTGAAATTCGCATGGCTGCGATGTTGGAACATCCTAACATCGCGAATCTCGTGGGTATTGCCTGGAATTCGTTCCAGAATCTGATGGCCATTTGGGAATATCACCGCAGTGGCGACCTACGTCGGGCGCTGCGGAGCGGTAGAAAGGCTCAACACTGGACGTGGACTCAGCAAAAGCTGCAGATTGCAATGGGGATACTGCGAGGTTTGTCGTTCCTTCACACGCATTCGCCACCGATAATCCACGGTGCTATCGAGCCACGACACATTTTACTAGACTCTGCTACAGGAGAACCGGCACTCTGCGGGCTCGGCCATTGTGCTGGCCGTGCTTCTACTACTACACCTCATGGTAAACCGAGCCAATCTGGCGAAGGTAGAATCTGGTGTAGCCCTGAGGTTCTAGCAGAGAGCAAGTTCTCGGAGGAGTCCGATATTTATTCCTTTGGTGTGGTCTTGGTGGCTCTAGACACGGGAAAGCTACTGATAGATGTCTCGAGGGATGATCTACTGGGGATGTTAACACCGGTATGTCCTGGGTTTATCCGCGAGATCGTGCACGACTGTCTACAAAGCGATCCCAGCTCACGTCCTACGTCTCAAAAGCTACTGAGACATCTGGAAGATATATCTTGTACCAGCAGCCCCTGGCCTTCGTGCGAATACCCCAAAGCCGCCAAACGAAGGCTGGAATACGATGACGAACAGATTGTACGTGCACTTTTCTGTTTGTAGCGCGTGGAGGATACTCGACCGTTTGGCTTAGAACTTTTGTCCAGGACTGCAGCATACCTATCAAACAAACCTATCAAACAAACCTGCAGATGAGTAGCCACTTTTCATGTTGTCTCCGTCGAACTTGTAATATTGGGAAATTTGAACGGGTGGAAAGTTTACGATGTTTAATAGTACTTCTATTTTACTTATTAAAATACATGTACAGTAGAGATACTGCTCAATGCCCTAAGCTTACTACCTCGAAGTACAAGAAGAATAAGTGGAAGTATTTGTAAACTTCGCTATCAAAGCAGTGTGCTGGTGCTGAAGAATGACATTTGATCCATTTTCTCAGCAACCTTAGATGCGCTTTTTTACGGTATGCTCGCTGAAACACTGTCGTGGACAAATGGCCTGCAAAATACTGTATGATTGGGTTTACCTCCATCTATCTCAACCTCCTCTGGGAAACGAAGACTTTCTACAAGTCTGAGAAGAACTTCTCGTTGGCGGTTGGGATCACTCGGCGACCACCAGCCGCATCACCCATGTCCGAGTCATCGCTGTCGCTGTCGCTGTCTGCATCGTGCATCTCAGTATCCATCGACATACCAGCAGGGGCCTTCTCTTCGTTTTCATCAGCCGCATCCTCGTCCTCTCCGTCATCTTCGTCAAAAAGATATTCAACATCCCAGAAATGCACCTTGTTGGTGTGGGAAACACTTCCAATGATCTTTTTGTCGTGAGAGAACTTGAGGTTTTCCACAGGGAAATCTTCGTGGTCTCCGATCAGTCCCAGAAGTTTGTTCGGGTGCAACTGCACCACACTGATTAAAACAAATACAACCACGTCAGCCCCTATTTATCCGATATTGGAACCCACAGATGAGTTCACAAACGTACCGAACGATACCGTCACTTGAGCCCGTAAGAACAGTGTCCTCGTCCACCTTGAGCAGAGCCTCAACGGATTCCGGGTGGCCAGGGAATCGGTCCGACATATCTCCCCAGGTGCCCCAGCTGAAAATGATGAGCACGCCGTCTTGCGAGCCGCACACAATCTTGCGGCCGTTCTTGATCACTGCCACGGAGAGAAGTTCGTCGTCCAACTCGTCGCTCTTGCCCGCCAATACATTCTTGCGAAGATCGTATGCCGACAAACGTCCGTCGCCGCTCGTCGCCAGCAAGTGGTCTTGCGCTGGGTTCGTCGCGAAGCCAGAAATGTAGTCCTGCAGCCACCGAGCCAACCGTCACTAAATAAGTGGTCTCGAATTCTCATCAACTACAAGGCAAAAACGCACCGTGTGCTCCTTGAACTCAGACAGACACCGGTGCTGTCGTGTGTCCCAGATCTTGACGCAGCCTTGGTCGTCACCGCTCGCGAACACGTTCGCCGACAGCTCGTGCAGGCGGTTGACCGGATGGCTGCAGTAATTACAATAAAAAATCAGCATCGCGCTTCAGGATGCGTCTCTGTCTCAATTTCTCTCCTCTTCCTTACTCGTGTGCGCGCATCTCTGCCCACGTAGGGTTGCCGAGCGTGTCGAAGGCCCGAATGGACTTGTCCGCCGAAGCTGTGTAGAGAGCTACGCACAAAACGTCGCCACACATTGTCAGCACCAACAGCCAGATTCAACGTCAAAAGTCAACGGTCGTACTCTGTCCATCGGGGGAGAAGAGCAGCGCGCGCACCGCCTCCTGGTGGTGCTTCAGCTCCAGAACCTTCGTGTTGGCCTCCTCCGAGTACTTGTAGCTGCGGTCAGAGCACCAGAAACGTCAGTCGGCTGCGTGCGCAACTCGTTGGCTGCAGCTCTTACACTTCCACGACGCCGTCGATGGAGCCAACGGCCACGATATCCGTCAGCGGGTGGAAGTCGATGTCAAACACGTGGCTGTTGCAGTAGATCTCGTCGGGCGTGTGGTCGTCCAGGTCCCCCATGGTTGTCTCGGTCTCGGTCTTCCTCTGCTTCGCTTCGAGTGCGTAGCCACTCCACCAAACGCTTTTGACTGGCTCACGGACTATCGTCAAATGTTGAAATTTAGGGGGAACGGACCAATTAAAATCGGATAAAAGCAGGGTTAAAGCGCAAAATTCCGCGTTAAATATGAAAATGGGAGGCGGTGGTGCTGAGCCTGCATGAGCGCAGCAGGCTACTAAGCGTCTAGATAGGAGCTAGTTACGTCTCGGTTCAAGAGGCAACTCGCCACTATGCGGGGTCAGGAGGTCGTTTATAGGTAGTCGGAGAACACCAGGTGCTCGTCGACGTGGGCCACGACTGGGTTCCTCTGGTTCGCCAGCTCGCGCGAAATGGACGCGAACTTGGCCTTGATGCGCTGCTTGGGCACGTCGAAGCGCTTGCGGTTACGAGCGATCTTCGCGCGATTCACTTCAACAATGATACTCTGCGGCAGGTTGGGCAGTGCGGAAGAAGCCGGCGACGGCACAGTAGCTGCGTCCGTCGGCTTCACTCGGCTGCTGCCTTCAGCGATGACCATGCTGCCGGCGCGCCCATTGCGAACCAGCCAGTCCATCTCTGGTGCAGGAATCTTGTGCAGGGCCTTGCGACCTGATGCCTTCTCCTTCAGCGTGTCCATGAGCACAGTCACGTTGACGCGGAACTCGCGCAAGAGCAGCTCCGGCGCAGGCACGTACTTGGAGCGGTTGTCGCGCTTCAGATTCGAGTGGCCGCCCTTGCCGATCACCTTCACGAGCTTGTCCAGTTGGGCCATACCGGCGTCACCGAGGTCCACGCGGTTGCGATGGTGGCGACGCTGCTGGCGCTCCTTGGCGCTGAGCTTTACGGCCATGACGTAGTCCTCGTCGATGAAGTCGAACAGGACGTTGGCCGTCTCCTTTGGGTTTCCTGCTACAAGCGCGTCAGCGACCGCTGCCGACTGCTTGGCGCAGGGGCGCAAGAAGCGCTCCAGCTCGGCGCACAGCTCCCGCTCGTAGTTGATCTGGCCTGGGGTGATGGCGCCGGTCGCGCGGCGCTTCAAGACCGCGGACACGGGGCCTGCGTCGCCCATGACACTCGCCACCACACTGAACCTGCCAGCGGCAATTTTCCTGTCGCGCACCGACGTGCGACGCACGCTATCCAAGACGATCTTCCCTCCGAACAGACTGGCCAGCGAGGTCTCCCACAGCAGACGCTGCAGCCTGGTCAGGTTGTAGCGGTCCAGGATACTCCTCGCGTGGAAGAACCAGTAGTCCCTCGACGGGGAGCCGACGTTCCTGACCTCACCGAGGGCGCTCGGCGAGCGGCTGCTGTCGTTCTGCTCGTCCTGCGCCTTGCGCCAGGCGTAGAAGCTGCGCCACCTGTCGGACGAGAAGTCGAAGCTCTGGGCGAACTTGGAGACCGTGCGGAACGCGTAGCCGCTGATGGCCACGCGGCCGGCGTAGAAGAGCTTGACCATGTCGGAGCTGGACGCCTTGCCCGAGTAGATCCACAGGAAGTCGTCCATCGAGATGGTCACCTCGCACGTGGGGCGCACGTCGGCGGCGCTCGCGTTCTTGCGCGTGGCCACGTGGCGGTCGTCACTGATCTCCACGGCGTAAGTGGTTCTTGGCTCGGTGTCGTCCGCGTCCTTGAACTTGAAGAGGATCGTGCCGCCGAAACTCGTGCTGGGCTTGACGCTAAACTTGAGGAAGTCCATGACCTCGTCGATCTCGCGCTCCTTCTGGGGGTCTGCAACTGCCGGCGCGCGCGTCGCTTCGTCCACGGCGCGTTCCTGATCGCTGGTCGCCACCGCCGTCGCCATGTTCAATGCTCACGTGGATCGGCCCGTCGGAGCGATTCACGCACACCTGTGGACAGCGAGAGCTAAACAACAATAGAAGGGCTTATTGCTGGCCGCTCCCCACCCAACATTTCCCTCGAGGTTGTTTTGCTCATCCTAGGGCTAGGGCGTCGTGTGATAGGCGGATAATACGAGGTTTTATGTGTAGTACACAACCTTGCGCAAGACCTCGGTACTTGCCGACCCGGCACGACGACGAGGTTGATGCAAGTCCTCGCCGTTGCAGCGCGGACACCTCGGCTATAGTTGATCGCTGCTATTTTAGCTCGCGCCGGGGCGCTATTGCTGGCGCCGATGGACTCAGATGGTAGCTGAAGTTACTTCAGTGAATACGAACCTTTTAAAGGTCCGTGATTAGTCAATGATCCGATGTGGGTATCTACACAGGCGCGTCACGTGTACCGATTTCACGGTACAACATCCACCAACTTCCGTTACCTGCAACCACTCAGCCATGTCCAGTCGGGGCGGCGCACCGTGTACTGGAAGCCACTTCGTGAGACTCCGTTCGTTTCTCCTTGTAAGTTCATGGCCCTGCTCCCATTGCTGCACTCTACTCGCCGGGGGCAGCCCACAACTTGAAACGCACCACCCGAAGTAGCAAGTATGAAGAGTCCAGCGGGCGACGTTATCTACCACCGGTACCCGAGCGGGGACTTCGACTCGGCCGAGAAGCCAATTCCGGTGGCCGTCGCAGTGGACGCCAACGACACGGATGACGACGAGGCGAGCGTCCGTCAGAGCTGCTCCCCACCCGCACCACTAGCGCCGTCGCCGCCTGACCGCTGCCAGTCGTTCTGGGCTCGTCTAGGTCGACTACTCGCTTTCCACGCACTCAACGCGTTCCTGGGCATCGGCGGCGCAATTCTCGTGCTAGTGCTCGTTCCACTAAGTGTCGGGCTCGTGCCGCTGTTCGGCGTGGGGGTCGTGCTCTTCCAGCTGTCAGCGGCCGTCGTGGAGGTGCTGGCGCGGACGGACATCCGCCTGGCGAACATGGTGTCCAAGCAGGAGCCCAAGCTACGCAAAGCGTACGGAATCCAGAGCGGGCTGTCGACGAACAACGGCTGCAACAATTGTTGCCAGCGCCTCGTCTTCCTGTCGCCGAAGATGTTGCTGGTGATGCTCTACTTCGCCACACTGAAGCTGATTGTGGGCACTTTGAGCCTCGTTGCTATTTGGTGGGGACTCGTTCTCCCTGTCGAGGCGCTTACCAGCGCCGGACGCGCGGACGCGATTGGGTGGATCAACTACCAGGACCACCCCGGTGCCTACGTGGGGGTTGTCCTCGGTTGCTGGGTGCTGGGCGTGGTTTGCATTGCATTTGTCGCCAAGCCATCCGTTGCGCTGACGACGTGGGCTTGCTCTGAACATGAAGACGCGGCTGAACTACGCACGCCAAGAGCCGATCAAGAGGCTGCAGGTGAAATGAAAACGATTGTTATCCGAACACCCACTTCCGAAGCAAAGCCAGCATTGTGTTAGTGGTTCGGGAGCCATTATTGTTTATACTGCTTGAATACATTTGCAATATCCGCATAATAATAAGATATTATCTTTCGCCGCCTTAGAGGTTGTAAATACATATCTTCAACTTAAAGCCTTCAAGGTTCAGATGCTCGCAGCGTAGGATTCCACGGTCGACAACCACTTGCAAACTGTCCTAACGGCGTCAAGAACTCTGTTGTCTGCCCCGGCGAGAGTGCCAATGCAGGAGGAAACTCCAATGACACCAGCTGTCGATTTCCTCCTCGTCCACTCGGACGCTTCTTCTACTCGTCCACAAGCTGGTCGCTGTCAGCAAGTTGCGTGGAAATTATTCGAGTTGCTCGAATTCCACACGTTCAACGCTGCGTTGGGCCTCGGTAACGGGATCAATATCTTGACGTGGATAAGTTTACTATTGAGCACTGTCCTCTTCCCTGTCAGCGGAATTGGCATCCTGTTGTTTCGGTTCCTGGTGATAATGTTTGTTGGTGCGTCTTGTACTCCTCGATGTTAAACTGGCAACCACTCTCGACCTGAATTAAAGGTTTTTAATAAAAAATGGCACTTTTAAGTAGGCTTCACTCGAAATGAAAATACTTCAATTTTTAAAATAAATTAAAATAATAAAATTATTGTTTCAATTTGAAATGCTCCGTGTGATTGTTCATGTCACGAAAAGTTATCAAGTAATTTACTTACTTGAGTATACAGGTGACTTTTTGGCAAAAAGTTTTTGCCATCAAGAAAGCAAAGCGGCAATGGCGACCCAGAAGAAGCTCAAGCGTGCGGCCGGCTCACCAGCACACAATGCCGTTCTGAGCACGGGCGACTGGCTAGGTTAGTAGTCTGTCTTGCATTTGTCCCTGCCCTCTCCAACTTCCAAACCAAAACGCCTAAATGGCGGCAATCTGCAGACGTGATGGACCACGACGGCGTGTGGAGTGTCGCCCGCGTTCTGAGCGTCCCGTCGGTGGACGAGGTGCTGCATGACGAAGTTCGTTCCGTCCAGAACCTTCATCAATAGTGTTTAACGCTTGCGTCATTTGGTGGTCGCTTGCTACAGGTGGAAATCACTTACGACGGTTGGCCGAGCGACTACGACGAAGTTGTTCGCGTGGATAGCGACCGCGTTGCGCCCTACCACACGTACACGTGGGCGGTGAAGTGCTGGGTCAAGTACTTGAACTGGCCCATGTGGCCTTCTGTGGTATGTAGACCATTGTATACTTTAGCACGGAAATGTGTCGAATCGTTTTGCTGTTGCTGGTTTGGCGTTGTGCAGGTCACAATTCGGTCGCCTGGGACGGACGATGGCATCAAGAACCTGGCAAAGGAGAACCGACTGCAAGTGGATTTCCTAGACGACGCCAATTTTGCGAAACGAGGCCACTGCTGGCAGACGAAGGGCCTAGTGAAGGCGTTCAGCCACAAGTACGACGAGAACCGGACGGGATCAAACGGCACCCAGTTCGAGCGAGCTCTGGCATTCGTGCTGCAGTCAGATGCATCGACCGAGATGCCCAAATTCGTCGCCAGGGGGACGCTACCACTCCAGTACAAGAATACAACGGCAGATCCCGTAGCCAAACTGCGGAAGTCCATGGGTGACGACGCCTGGTTTGGCAAATTCGCTGACAGCAAAGCGCGTCATTGGGAGACACACATGTACGATGTCGTTGGGATTGATGATGCTGAAGGTGGGAAAGAAAACGAAGGAAGCAGAGGAGAAAACGCAGCCAATGATGAGCCAGCGAAAGCAATGAAGCCTAAAGCAAAGCAAACGAAACAGTCGTCGTCACCCAAGAAGAAGAGGACGAAAGTGTCAACAGCGAAGAGACAGATGAAGACGGAGAGACGACTGCTGTACGTTACGAAGTAGCTGAGGTATGCGAGAACAGGATCCAAGCCTTACGCTCGTTCTGAAAACGGGATAATTCTGGGACAGAAATGGAGGTCGTGCGTGATATTGGTGATGTCCCCGGCATTGCCAAAGGTGTCGTAGTGTATCGGTGTTGCATGCCAAGAGAATCAATGGAGGAAACAACGTATAATTTCGTCAAATGCCAAGTGGGTAGCTGAATCTTCCTGTCCATTGAAAATGAGAGAGAGCTTTGAAGCAACTTGTCTTGGCTACATAAGGAAGTTCGCCCAAGCTTCTAGATCGATTTCGTAGCTTCTTGGTTTATTTAGTCTGCTCAGATACCTAAAGTGCACCTGATTTCCACGTTTTGATAGCTACAGGTGTAGCTACACCTAGGTAGTGATAGGTACATCGACGCATCCGACCTAAGTGTCGGATTTCTCTCCACTCCTCCAAATCCTCGCAAGCGAGAAGAACGCCTACAGCCAGAAGATCAATACTGTACGCAGATGGAGCTACCGGAGTCCAGCTATCAGCTTCACGTGGCTGGTGGTGATCTACAGGAGAAGCTCGCACTAACTTTCCCTAGTGAAAGCCGTGGAGGATGTTGCACGTTGAGTTTGAGTTGCTGCGATGTGAAGACACTCGTTAAACGGGCAGCCGTGCTGCTTGTTTTCCACCTGTTAAACGTTCTGGTGACCATCGGGGGTCTTGTCGGAGTGATTCTCTTGCTGACCGGCGTGTTGCTGAATTTGCTTTGGGCCGTGGGAATCCTGTTGGTGGCAATCGCAGCGATCCCAATTGTACTTTTGGAGCGCATTCATGAGCGCGGATCGTGGCTAAAGGGCTTGGGATACGTTGTGATGGTTGTCGTCTACCCGGCACTGTATGTCGCGACATGGTTCAATATCTACACAGCCATCGGACCCAGTGTGCTTGTCTTCGGTGGTGGAATCGGCTTGGCGCTCGTCTATCTCTCGCTTTGGTTCAGCCAAGCTGTTGTGAAGACAGACGTTCGACTCACTAACTTTGTAGCCTTCGCACTTCCAGCGAGTTTGAGTGTAGGGGATCCCCTTCAGTCGGAAGAATGCGCCAACCAGTTCACGATCAAGCACCCTGCCAATATTGGCGCGTATCTACCCGCG
Source organism: Phytophthora uliginosa (assembly GCA_024679075.1). Taxonomy (NCBI): domain Eukaryota; phylum Oomycota; class Peronosporomycetes; order Peronosporales; family Peronosporaceae; genus Phytophthora; species Phytophthora uliginosa. Next base: position 11,157 of record JAIKVD010000601.1, read on the forward strand.
TTAGCGATGACGTCCCGCATGTGGATCATAATCCTGTATTTTGCTGTTCTCAAGCCCATCGTTGGCGCTCTTAGCGCTGCCACCATCTTCCTTGCTGTGATCCAGCCTGCGATATCGCTCTTCAGCTGCGGCGATGGTCCGTTCTTCTTCGCTAACTGGATGATGTTCCACGAAAACCCTGTCGTGTACTTCATCGTCATCTGCTTGATCGAAGTTTTTGGTGCGGTCGGCATTGTGATCGTTGCAGCCGTGTCGGTGCAGATAACTTCGCGTGTCTTTGGCGAGTGGAAGACCCAGCAGAGCCAAAGTGAGAATAAAGTTGAATCCGCGACTGCATAGGCAACGTTCGCTGTTGGCTTCTCTTGTCTGCGCACAACTGGTGTGATTACGCTTGGTGACCTGAGAGCTCATTCGGTTTACCACGCCTAGTATACTACTACTACGAAGTAATTCTTTAGCGTTCTTGAATCCATGTAATCGACCATAAATCTACTATGACAGAGCTTCGAGCACTATTAAACTTGTTACCGAGATGCTCATGTCAAAGCGTGTCCGCAAATGTTTATTTGCCGTTAAACATCGGTAGTGTCACTCAGTGCTTCAACCGCATACATTTCATCTTCTTCGTCCTTCAGCTTGAAATTTGCGTATCTCCCTCCTACTTGTCCATTTACAAGACATAACTCGAGATTGGTATTCCTTCAGCCTCGGGAGGTGATTGGCAAGTTATTGGAGTGGACGTCTAGGAGAAGCGCAATCGACGCCTTTATCGGAAGGATGTCGCGCAACCGAGATTATTAATAACGTGCTGCTTTGTTCCACTTGCTGAACGTCATGTTAAGTTTCCTCGCTGCTCACCTGATTGTGAACATGTTACTGAGTCTGTGCTGGGCCACGCTGATTTTGTTTTTGCTTCGAACTAAGTTCAATCAAACGTATCCGCAGTACTCGGGGTATCTCGTGGCGCTCGCTGTGTGCGTCTTCATAATAAGCCTCAATCTGGGGACACTGTGTCTGCCCTTCGCACTCATGATCGCGGGGGTTGTTGGATAGGTACCTCCTCTTCGACCCCCATGGCTGTGAAGTTCTTTGTGAAACAAGACAGCCGCATCGCTAATCGTGCTCCCTGTGTGGAGTTCCATTCGACTTCGGAAGCCCGGATCACAGTCTTGTCGATATCGAATTTGTTCGCCCAATGGTTTGGTCATGGTGAAGCAAGTGAGAAATGAAATCAGCAACATACACCCAAGTAAAAATCCTAGCTACAACGCCGTCCGCAATGGGAACGAAATCACGAGTGAGCGGAAGGCAAGCAAGCTTAGTACTTGAAGTACAATTCTCGCATCGCCAACTTGTTCGCTGTGGAGCCTCCTGATTCTGACTTAACGCTTTACCAACGCAATTTGTTTCCTGATATCCATGGTGATAGGCGAGTGCTCACTTGTCATTGTAGCCTCGCTTGAACTGTCGTTTGCGAGGATCTCGCAGCTTGGATTGATTTATGTGGTGATAAAGTAGTTTGGTGCCGCGCGAATCCATGTGTAGGCTGTATACTCGTATTCATGAATATCTGTATCTACCGTAGAGAGTGACCCATAAAGGTTTCACTCGCTTCGACACGACGTTTTTAATTAATGAAATCACGAGAGCCTATGCATTTATTTTTCAATATTCATTTTTTCCTTCACATCACTCTTAGAAATCGTCTGTACCAAGGATCGCGTCCATCAAATTTTCTTCCTCGTTGCTCAACACTGAAGCGCGACTTGGAGGACTCGGAGTTGCAGATACTTCCTCATATAACGGTGTGCACTGCAAACGCCCAATACCCACGGGTGCACTGCTAAGTAATCGTCGGGACGAAAATTCTCCCAACCCGCCGAAAGTCACCGGTGGTAGATCAGGACCTCCAATAGCTGCAGGTGCGGAGGCTTCAGCAGCGGTTGCATGCACAGTCTGTGGGCGCTCACCACCACCAGACCCCCCAATGCCGTCCACGAAACTCTTTTCGAGCTCCTTTAAAGTCACGGGCTTGACTCCTTGCAGTCTTGCGAGCACAAAATCTCGACCCAGAAGCCGTTGAGCACTCAAAGCAACATCCGCAGCGGAACGACGAACACGAGCACTGCAGTGGGTCAAACCCTTACTGACAGCTTCCAGCACACGCGAAGCGCCCAGTCCATCTGCCTGAAATCCAAACTCTGGTACCAAGAGACGAAGTAGATGCATCTGCACCTGGGGATCACAAGCACTGCTACCCTCGCCACCAAATATACAGGAGAGCACATATCGAAGAGGATGGCGAGCATTGGGCAACCGTGCCAACTTGAGAACACCACGACACGCAGCGCGAGTCGTACGCGTGTTGGGTTTCTGCATCGCTGCGAGCAACCGAAGCAGTGTCAGTAGCGTGATGTCACGCACGTCTGCCTCACGCCATTCGACACGAGGACCGTAAATTTTCACCAACGTTGCGAAGGTGTCCAGCGCAGTGTTCACCACAGGAGCGATGCTATCACCTAGCGCTCGGTGCAACAATGCGCTATATGCGACGAATGTGCACTGAGCAGCACTGCCAAATGCAGGCCGGGTGTCGCGCAAGTCGGACTTGGCCTCCGTCATGGCTTTTTCGACATCAAGTAGGGCTTCCTTTCTGTCACTCCACGTCTTGCAAGCAAGCTTTCGCCAACAAACCGGCCCGACCACATTTTGAGCGTTGAACAATGATGCCTCAAGAAGCGTAATGCTCGACTGGGCATCTTCTTGGGGAACGTCGACGAGTTCTGCTGGAGGGAAGGCGGCCTCATCGTCGACTTGCTCTTCCGCCTGGTTCGTCGCAGTGTTGCCCATTCCTGGAGCTACCGGTGAGCTAGCTGCTTGCAGCTCTTCACGCTTTGCTAGCAGTTCTTCGACACGACGCGTGATAACGCGAAGCATTTCTGGTTTGACTGCCCCCGCTCGTGCAAGTTGAGAGTGCCAGGCAGTCGAATTGCCCGTTCGTGTCTGGAGGTCCGCAAGAATCTCCGCGGCAGCTTTCCGAGTCTTCTCCTCAGCGATCCTTAGGCTTGGGGCCACAAACTGGAGCACAGTCTCTGCTGTCAATTGTTGCTGGTGAGGTGAAGACTCCGTCGAGTTAGTAAGACCAAGCTCCTGCATTAAACGGCGTAGCGTCTCGAGCTGTCGTCGAGGTGGGACCTCGCGTCCACTTAAGTGCAGCAGCAAGTGAGGAAGCGCACGCAGCGATCGCACACGGGCAACCCGGACTAAAGCTTGTGTGGATTCACGCTGCGTCCGCTTGTTGGAGTCGCTCAGCTTCCGTACGAGAGCACCTACAAGAGATGACAATTGGTTGTTGAGAACCGCTGCACTCTTCAACTCGGCATTGGCAAGCGCGCGTTCATCGAGTAGCACACGCGCAAATTCCTTGAGAACTGCCCGCAGGCACTCGAGTGCGCAAAACATAACGGGGACAACACGATCCTCCACACCGCATTGCACTGCTGCAAGTGATGCACAAAGCAGTCGTTGCCGGATGACGGGCTCGATCGTCGATACATCAGCCTTTTTGACTGCAAGTTTGATAGCATCAAAGCCATCCTGTCGGTCTCCCCACGGATCGGCCGCTAACAAAGTCACAATCCGTTCACCAAACGCACGGGTGATCAAAGCACCTGTATCCAAGGTCTCGAAATCTCCTTCAATGTCTTCGTCACCCTGTCCATCAGTTCGGGACTCTTCGTATTTCTCTTCAATTTCATCGTCGTCGAGCGATGATGCCTCTTGTTCGTCATGTTGAGGACCGATCTGTGCTGCGGCTGAAGACAGAATCGGTGCTTCTGAGGCCACAAGGGCGTGCTGTCGACCTCCAAACTTTCGTGTCGTAGCAGGAGTTTGCTCGACGTCACCTGAGGAATAACTATCGTCTTCTTCGCGAATATCCTGGAGTGGAGGATGAGGCAGGTTGTTGCGTAGTGGAGATATCGAAGACATCATTTCAACTGCAGGACCAGGACGCACGCGTTTCAACGGTGAAGAAAGGGGTTCAGAGATTCGAGGTGTTGCCACGACATCGGGTTCAGTTTCGAGGGGTTCTTCCTCTTCTTGAAACTCGCATCGCTCGTAGGACGAAGACGCGTCGCCACATGTAGTGAGATTTCGTAGTGACATCGGGGTGACCCCGACAACGACCAAATCCACATTCTGAATTGGCGGCGAGGGCTCGAAAGGCGAGTCAGCATCCGTCTCGTCGCTGGGTAACTCTTCGTCTCCTTCGTCGTCATCCTCGGGCTGACGAGGAGATGAATGATGTGACTGGTTCCCTTCACCATTTTCAAAAACTTCCAACATGTCGTCGTCGTCTCCTTCGCTGGGAGTTTGCTGGTCTGAATCCCCACATTCAGTGTCAACGTGGTTATCATTGCCGAGAGATGTTTCCTCCGCCTCGTTGTGAGAAGCAATGATCTCGTCTTCCTCCGACCTAACTTGTTCGATAGCACCTTCGTCGTCATCGCTGTCGTAATCAAACTGCTCTGGCGTCGGGGAACCCTTCTGTTCGAACTCTTCCTTCGCTTCACTGATGTATTCGCCGTCGATCTCATTGACGACGGTCTCGAGTTTTGGCAGTGACGCGTTGAATTCTAGTACTGAATCCATTTGATCACTAGCTGGAGAACCTTCAATCTCTGTTTCACTGCTCAGCTGCTCAAGGCTCAAGTCCCCTTTGTCACCAGCTTCCGCGTTGTTCTCATCCTCTTCATTTTGCTGCTGACTGTCATCAACCTCCGCGATTTCAGGCTCCGTTTTGATCAAATCCTGCGGCGTAGGTGACGCCACGGACATGGATTTCCGGCGACCCAACTTCGTCAACTTCTTTTTGATCCTGCCTATCACGCTCTTCTTCCGTTTCGGGATGGCAGCAGCACCTTCGATTGCCGACTTGATCGCGTCGTGGTCCAAGCTGCTCGGGCTCATGATCATTGGTCCAGGCATCGTGTCCAGCGTCACTGCTGCTGGTCTCTGCTGGATCTTGTTAGCTGTCGTGGCGGAGAACGGCAGCAGTCTTGGTGCTGGACGTCGGTCGCGAGAAATGAGAACGAGAGCCGGTGCCAGCGCTCAAGACTTGTGCTGTTGCAGCCAGCTCCGTTGATTCAGCGCCTGCAACGTCCAAAATAAGCAGCTAAAGCGGCGAAACGGACCATGCCACTCAATTCACGAGATGGACTTGGCTTGGAAATTATCCCTATCTTTGGTTGCAGTATGAGCGACATGGTCACCGCTGCGTCGCATTCCGCCGTCACCAACTCCATTTATAAGACGACGGCGTCGACAGACATAGCCGGTTAAAGTCAACATCAACCCTGCACACTGGCCAACAATGGACGGGAGCACGGATAAGAACAAGTGGCCGTCGCCATCCTCGAAATACCTTGGCGTGGCATTACCCTGCAGCAGGAACGACACAATCTCAGCGAATATTGCCCAGGGTCTTCTCGGCTCCAGCCAAGCGTTCGACTCGCCATGTCGGCAGACGCGGTGCCAGTCATCTCGACGCTGGAAGATGCCAGCAGTTTGCTCGAGACGCTGCGCGCTCTGACCGCGAGTATCAGCGACGCAGCGTCCAGTGCGACGCTCAAGACCGAGCAAGATTACATCACCGGCGTCGTGCCTCAGCTCGATGAGGCGACTGCAACGTACCAAGCGCTCGCCACGTTCCTGCGCGAGTACAAGCGCGGCAAGGCCGAGAGCAACAGCTTCCGCGACGTTCAGCGCGCCTTCGTCCGCGTGATGCAAGAGCTGCAGACCGCCCAGCGCCAGGCTGCTGCGCGTCGCGAGGC
>JAIKVD010000602.1:0-16967 GCA_024679075.1 Phytophthora uliginosa
TTGTGTGTATTGTATTCTGTATTTTGAGATTGGTTATCTTAACTCTGGGAGAGGATCTGCTTAGTAGGTCACTGCTTTCCACTAACTGTACGAGCGGCGTTCGGGGGTATTCGTCTGCGCTCAGTACTCTTATATTTTCTATATCTGTATTAACAACTCACTAGGTGGAATCCGGTCCGCCGAAGACAAACGGCCCGAGAAGGGGATTACGCAAGGTACACACGCCACTCCGAACGAGGTTTCTCGTTTGGAGGTCTCCGTCCGGAAGTCCTACTTTCGGAAGGGGGACGGGTCCCTAAAGGGTAGCGCGAGCACTATACACCTGGGCGGCAAAAAGTTATCACCGACTTCGCCACAGTCGATATCGAAGTCCTCAAGACGTCGACGGTGGGGTCTCCTCGACGAGTTGTTGTTGGGCTGGAAGGTAGTACTGGAAGCTGAGGATCTGGTGGTTGCATGACTGGCAGAAGCTTAGAGCGGGCTCTGCAGTGTGCGTTGGAATTCGAAGTCTTCGCGAGGAGCTCCGTGGCCGATGAATGGCCATCGCCTTTGGCTGGATTGACCATCCGACGGCCTCCGAGGTGGCGGCGACGGAGCCTCCTGTCATTTCCCGTGATCTGGGACGCGATCGCGAGATGGGGCGCGCGATCGCGGGCTGTGAAGCTCTAGTTGCGATGGATGAAAGCAGGAGGCCTGAGCTCGGGTAATTCTATGGAGATCGAGTACGGAGAGATGGAGGTGATATAGCACCGACTTTAGGTCGGGGTTTTCGGTAGGGATGACGTATTATACCGGGTTGGATGCTGCCTCGTGAGCTCCTCGTTTGCACCGCCAATGTCGCTTCGCTCATGGTGGGCAAGGTGTCGGTAAATAGATATCGCCTCCTTGTAAGGGCAATTACGCCGGCCTACGCGCCGACCATTGCAGACCTTCGCTTCGCTTCGGTTGCAAACGGTCTCTCTGAGGCCTCATACGTACTTGTATTTAATAAAAACTCATTTTTGGACCTGCTATGACACCTCGATCTCCCTAACTCGATCTCCATAGAATTGCCCCCTGAGCTCCCTCGAAGACGGCAACTCCCGCGGCTCTAAAAGGTGTACTGCGCATTCTTAACTAGTAACCCGAACTTTTTGTAGTAGAGCGGCTCCAGCAACGCTTGAAGCTTGTCAGAGGACTCGAGTGAACTTTGAACGGTCTGACAATACGCTTTCAAGGAGCGGTCAGCCTTGAGGTCCGGACTACGGTCAGCATAGGGAAAGCCCATCTGGACATGTGCTGGTGACCAACGGGAGCCGTTATTTTAATACTACTGCGAGTGATGTTCCACTATCGCAGCCCGGACCCTTCACTGGCATGAGCCGTCCAGACGATCATGGCGACGATGGAAAGCAAGAAGCCGATCCAGAGTCTCCTCCCGTCCCGTTACCAGAAGAGCTCCCTCCTCGCGGTCACTCCAAGAAAACTCCGACTGCAGACAAGCGAGGAGGAAACTCCAAACGGAGTTCGCGCAATGTGCCGGCCAGTTTGCAACTCCGCCCTTCCGAGCGGATTGAGGAGACTTCCAGTTGTCGGCCCGAGGGGGCTCCTTTGATATGGACAGCGGAGAAAGCTCGCGGGTCACTGCCAGGTCCCGTCGTCTGGAATGATCTCCGGTTGGACGTTCAACGTTTGATGTGCACCGGGATCTATCTGCAAGGCGCACTAGATTGGCTCGGGGAGGATCGCCCAGCGCACACTCGCTTCCATCAAGCTGACCTCGTGGAAATGCTTGCCAGAATAATGTTTTGGAACATACTGGATGAATCCTACTGGCCCAAGTACGTCCCGGAGAGATACTATCTCGCAGCGGAGGCTCATCTGGACGACTTGGAAGAACGTGAAATCCAACCGCCATTCTGGAGTGAACTTTCACTGTCTGAAGAGGTCGACGAAGACCTTCTTCCGGAAGACTTTGAGCCGGAACAGGATGACAAATCCAAGGACGCCGACTGGGACGCTTGTGAGGAAGGGAACCCGGTGGATGACGTTAGTGATCTGGAGCAGGTACCTGCCGCAGAGAAGACATCCAAGCGACGCAAGCGTCGGGATTCCCAAGCCTCCGTCCCTGATCAGCCTCCAGCCAAGAAAGCTCGAGGTAATGGCTGTTCACGGTTGGCTCAGAAAGAGTACTCCCAGCTGACTCCTGATGAGAACGCAGTGGTCGAGACTCCCGGAGAAGGCGTGGTATCCTGGAGGTACAATGGGGTCCGAGTCAAGTACTCCGATCCCACTTCTACGAAAGGGTCCCAGACACTCGGCTTTCCGGACTACTCGCCCAATCGCCATGACCTGGACCTCCTCAAGACACGTTTCGTTCCGGACGAGTTCCACACCTTCTTGGCAACGGCGCTCCCATGGCGTCAGATGTACGCCGATCGGGTCAAGGAGCTTTATTTCCATCATCTGGACGACCTTTCGGATGCCGAGATCGATTTCCTGGATGAGATGGTCGACTTCATGAACGGGAACAGTCGAGCGTTCTGGAACGCTCTCCACTGGGTCGTCTTTCTTCAGGGAGCCGTTGATTCGGTAGCGTTCAAGATCCATACCCGCCGTCGCAAAGCCCACGAGTCAGTCAACAAGCGGATCGCTACGCTGGTCAAGCGTCACAAGAAGAAAGGGGTTCGTCAGAGCTTGTTCTACGAACCAGGCATCTGGAAGTTTCCTGCGAAGGTTTGCTACTGGATTCTGGAAGACCCTTCGGCGTCCCAGAGGCACTCTCTGAAAGAGCAGCTCGCTCTTCTGGACGCCGCAGAGCCTGCGCGTCTGCAGTGGGTCCATTGTGCTACGGATGACGAGCGCATCGCTCATCTCCCAGCGGACATCCGCGATATGCTGATTCCGGCCGGCCAACGTGGCCCCATCTCAGACGCGGCCCCTTGAGCGTCCGAGCGCCATTCTCCAGACGTAGTGTTGTTTTCATCTCCTCTTCATTGTTTGGGACGTTCTTAGTCTCACATAGTCGTAGTCGTTAAGTCGTCTGGAATCCTATTTCTTCCTCCTTTTCGTCACAGTCTTCTTTTCCTTCAATGAACAGTTCAGTTCACTCGTTTCTCGTTCAACATGCAGCTCATTCACACATCCTCGGTCCAAGTCAGGCGAGTTCGTCGTTTCGACGAAATCCACTACACTCGGGGATGGTCGTCTCCCGCTTGCATAGTCTGGAAACGAGCTTTGGCTTTGGCGCTCTGGTTGAACTCATAGAGTAGTGCACCGCAGCTGAGTTGAGAGACGGGCAACCAATCGGGATCGTCGTATCTTTTCCACTCCATCAGGTACTCCTTACTCCGTTTGGAAGTCCTTGTCTGTTTGGACCATCTCAGGTCGAGTATCTTTTCCACTTCATACTCGTCCCACTCAGAGTCGGGTTCCCAGCTATCTTCCGGAAGAAGTGCGGTATCAAAATCATCGTCTTCTCCCACCTCAACTTCTTCGACTGGTCGTCTAGGATGGAGTGCTCGTGGCTTCAGACGACTGATGTGCACCCAAGGGTTGACGCGGTACCCGTGCCTTCGACCTTAATACGCACCCGGAAGTCGTCGTGTACTTCGTCGATTCGAAATGGACCATGCCACATGTGGGCGAGCTTTCTGCTCAAGCCTGTCTCGACTTTCGGGATGTACAACCATACTGCGTCCCCCTTTTCAAATCCAGTCTTCAGTCTCTCTGTGAGTTCCTTCCATTTTTGTGTCTGGGCGTCGGATCGCGCTTTCTTCGCCTGGACCTGAAGATCTTCTGCACATGCGAGGGCGCAGCTATAATCTCGCTGGAACTTACGACGCCACTCGAAGGCAGTCTTTTCTTGGACGCTCGAAGGTCTGGGCCCTAACATCGCAGATACCGTCCCTTGAGCATCCCATCCATGGACTAGATAGAATGGCGTCTCCAAACGAGTCGCATCGAAGGAGGTATTCAAGGCGAACATCAACCTCTCGGCGTGGTCGTCCCAGTCGCTCTGGTCTGCTTCAGCGATATACGATCGGATGCTGCGTACCACCGTCTGGACGGATCTCTCTTGTTGACCATTGCCTTGGGGTCGGTATGCCAGAGTCGCTCGTTGTCGACTTCCCAAAAGTTATCTGAATCTTGTGAAAACTTCACTCATGAATCGCGGATCTTGGTCATGGCGAATCAGGGAGCTTGCCCCGAAACTCCGGAAGACCCGTTCTTCATACGCTTCTGCAACGTCTTGAGCCGTAGTAGAGCTCATTGGTTTGCACATGACGTACCCTGAAAAAATATCCTGAAACAATAGCAAGAACGTGTTCCCTCGTGCCGACTTGGGCATATGGGTCACAAAGTCCATTGACACTGCTTCAAATGGGCGTCGTGGCGTAATATTCCCTGGCGATGGACCGGGGTTTGGAGGCCTTCCTTTTCCACTCGCACAGTCTACACAGTCCTCCACAAAGCGATCCACATCTGCATACATCTCAGGCCAGTAGAACTCCGAACGAAACTGTTCGTGAGTCCGAGTCTTGCCTTGATGTCCTCCTTGGTAATCTTCATGAGCATAGTGTAGAAATGTCCGCTTGGAGTGCTCTCGGCACAACCGACCGCGGCTCATCCGCAAAGTCCGCATCCGCAAAGTCTCGGGGCCGATCTCGGGTTGACCGTGCTAAACGATATAGGATACCTCGAGAATCCAATGCGAACAAGTCAGCCACTTTACTAATCTTCCGGAGCCGTCGGGGCGAGAACGATTCGAAATCTCCTTTCAGAAATCTTACCAACTCTGCGAGGTACTCCTCGCTCCTTTGGTGAACCTTGATGCGCCGCCATCGCTCTGCTTGATACTCCAGTGGTCCTAGAGGGGCTCTGGAAGAATCCTCGGCTGCCTTCTGTGCACCGCTTCTGGTCACTGCTGCCCTAACTCGGGCCGCATTTGGAAGTGGTGCTGACTCTGATCCAAACTCCACGTCCTCCTTTCGGAAACTCACGTCGGCCAAACTTTCGGGGACACGGAAATCGCCTCTGGGACTCGCTTGCGATTTCATCAGTTGTTCAGGTATCTTGGATACGTGTTCCAAATGGTGTCGCTCGTCTTCATCTTGGACGTCCCAGGAGTCGTCAAGCACGAGCGTTTTGGACGTTATATAATCGGCGGCTTGGTTAAAATCCCGCTTCACATGCACCAACCTGAGAGATGTAAACTGAGTCTTCATGCTTTCGCACTCGGCTAGCTTCCTCTGCAAGTTCGGTTGATGACAATTGATGAGACCTTGGACCTGCTGGATGACTACCCTGGAATCCCCCACGAAAACTAATTCAGTGATCCCTCTTTCATGGGCCATCTGTAATCCTTTCAGGAGTCCGTTGTATTCATCATCATTCACAGTGACGTCCTCCAAGATGAAACCTCTGGCTTCCATGACGGACCGTCCAGGCAGCTTCCACAAGATACAACCACAGCTCCCTTTTCGAGTCGAGGTTTTCGCAGCTCCATCGAAACTTAACACCAAACCCTCGAAGTCGTCCTCCAACATCGCTACGCTGAGGACTGGGGGTGCCTTGATAAATCCTTTCGTTGGGACAAGTGACTCCGAAACTTCGTCCAGGTGCTCTCTTGGAGTGATTCCTGCACCCATGATGGCCGCCAAACCGGCTTCGTCCTTTTTCACCTTCCCGATGTCTAAGTCCCAATGTGACAAGGTCACTCCCCAGGGGACACTTCTCCCATCTGCCGTCCTCGATTGGATGATCCACTTCAGGATGAGTACCTGGTGTATACAACCAGGGGGCATCCTTCTACCAGAGTCCGGAAGACCTGGAGCACTCGTAACACCGCTATGACTTCCTTTTCTGCGACGTGGTATCGAAGCTCAGCATCGTTCAGAACGCGGCCAGAATACCTCACTGGCTGAATGACTCCGTCATATTCTTGCCCGAGCACAGCACCTGCAGCCCATTGGTTGGCATGTGGAATGATAACGAAAGGTTTAGTCCGGTCTGGATGTCGTAGCAATGGAGGTGTTCGGAAATGGTAGGTCCTGGACTCCTTTCGCGATTTTCGGAGTTGCTCGAATGCCTTCCGCACTGATCTCATGAGACAGGTAAGGGATCAATCGCTTTCCAAATTCACTTTTCGGGAGACTCACAGAGATATTCCAATACCTCAGCCGGAACAGGAGTTTGTTCAGATCATCACGGAGTTGGTCCCACGAGGTGGCCCCATGCGCATTGTCATCGATATAAGAGCTACGGCCGAGGACAGGACCCATGTGCGAGGGTGTCGGGATATTTCACAGGAACACCGTCATGGTATCCGTCAGAGCTGGAATTTTCTCTCCCCCACACTCTTCTCCGGACGCTCCAACTGGAGGAAATCCAACACAACTTGGTCCACTTCAGCTTCCTCTTCGGGTGGTAAGCGAACGAAACCCCACAGACAGTTATTAATAACTGCATGGTACACCAGGGGGGGGCGTTCTTCAATCCGAACGGCATACGTACCCACTGGAAATGCCCGAACGCACACACGAAAGCAGAGATGAGCTTTGCGCGTTCTATCATGCGAATCGCCCAAAATCGGCTGGCCATGTCCAGACTCATCAACCACATCGCACTCTCGAAACCAATTAACAGATCGTCAATCAAAGCTAGTGGGTAGTTCGAAAGTTTGATGAACGTGTTCACCACGCGGTAGTCGATACACATCCGGATGTCCACCCCGTTCTTATTCAGTACGATGACTATAGGTGAGGCCCAAGGCGATTCGGAATGTTCAATAAGTCCTTTCTCCAAAAGCTTTTTTTATCAACTCGTATACTTTCATCGAGAGATGTGGCGCCACCGATCTTGAACGTTGAGCCACCGGTCTGGCATCCCCGACATCCAAGTCGGACACGACACATCGAGCTGGGGCGGGGGCAGCATTACCGTCTCCTAGGAAAATGCTGCGATGATACTTCAGAATACTCCTCATTTTCTCTTCCTCGTCTGGAGTCGTCGTTCCTGGTTCCCCAACATCTGCGATTTCGATATCGCAGCTGGGACTCAAATCCTTTAACTCGGGAAGGAGCACCAGCTGATTACGCAGCTGCGACAACAATTCACTTCCTTCGTGGATGTAAATGGTCGGTTCTGAATCCAGTTCCTCTGCATTCATCTTCATACAGCGTTCGTACTCCACCTCCAATTTCCGTTGAGGAGTGCAAGGCGAGGCTTGAGCTGGCATGTCGTCTTCTCCCTCGGAAATCACTCCCCGCGGATCCTCCACACAGTCTTCGTCCAGACTGATTGCGTCAAAATACTCTTCTCCATCTTCATCTTCATTCTCGTTTGGAGGCCACGTTCCCTCGTTAGCGTCGACAAAAATATCTTCATTGTCCTCCTCGTCTGGGATGAGAGACTGATCATCAGATCCACGATCCGAGCGCACTTCCCGTTCAGATATTGGTTCCTCTCTTTTGGAAGGTATCGGCGGGGCAGCATTCTGTTCAGTCACCTGTGCGACCCGCACTGTGGCGGATTCCGGAGTATGACGATTCAGCAATTGGGTCGGCCACGGATATTCCTCCTTCTCGACACAGGGAGAGTTTTGATCTTCGTACATCTGAGTCACTCGTCGAATTTGGCGCTTCGTCTGGTCGGAGAAGGTAAACTCATAAATGAGGTGCTGCCATTCGAGGTACCTCCGATTCCCCGGGCGAACGAAACGGCCGGCCATCGGGAAGGAATCTCTCTCAACGATCCGTGCAACGGGCGTCTGATAGCTAATCGTCAGGTTCTTAGTTGAGACGTTCACCACTTTCACGGCAACTGGATACGACTTGGCCGCATAAATCAGCTTAGTCACCCACCGGTCCCCTCGGCCTGTCCAAACCACATCCTGACGTGGATCCATCTGCGCGTAGCGGATCTGCACTACAATGTCACCTCCCGGGGGTAACATCGAGGTATAATCCGGAGTCACAGCGAGGTCTAGACCTTGTATCTTCCGGATCGACCCTCCTCTGCTGAGCAAGATAGTTTCTTCGTCCGGAAGTTTCACATGCCCTTCACGGACACAGATCCGAACACCCGCAGAGTACATGAAATCCATACCCAGGATGACATCAATCCCTTCTCCAATATTCGCAACCCACAAGTCGAAAATGTATACTACTCTTGGGCCGATGGTGACCTTGACTTGAGCCTTTGATCGAATGACGGTGGGTACTCCTCCCAAACCGGACACACGAAGTGGACTATGAACACTTAACTTAAGTTTGAGCTTACGCGCTAAGTCCGCACTCACCATGCTCACAGACGCTCCGGTATCCAACATTATTGGGACTCGGTGGTTATTCACCGCGCCATGCACCATCGCCACTTTCCGGTCCTCATCTGACTCGTGATCCTGCCACCATCCAAACCTTTCTCCAGGCTCCAATCGAAACTCGATAGGCGTGTCCAAACCAGGGATATCCAGACTAGAATCATCAGAGCGAGAATCATCATCTTGAAATACAGTCATGCATTTTGTGTTTACCTTGTGTTCGACTCTTCAACTCGAGTCCCATATACACTAAGGCATACAATTCTGGGGGCTTCTTCGGCCCGGCGCGTTCTGGATCCCCATCCAGCTGGCTTACAGGTTGAACTGGTCTTCCCCAGAATTTTCTTCATTCCCCAGAACTTGCTTCCGGAGTGACTTCGGCAATTCAAGCGTTCCCTGTGTGAGGCCAGGGATTTCAGCGTTTGGTGAATCTTCCAGTCGTCGCAGACTTCCCCATGGAACTTGGAACAGAACGCACACGGACGCGTCTTGCAGTATTAGGCCGGGTGACCTTGTTGATGACAGCGGTCGCACTGCAGTTCTGACCAGCAATGATCTTCGGTATGCCCAAAACGCTTGCATGCTTCACAGAACCTGGACGTATTGGACTTGTCAAATCGAGGTGACGAAATATTGGGTCGGAAAACCCTTGCGGGTGGTTTCCACCCGGCGTTTTCCATCGCTCGATACACCCGAGACCAATCCTCAGTCAGCTGGGACTCCTGTCCGCCTTCGGCTTCCTGATCGGAAATTTCTTCAGCTGCATCCTGGAATCGCACTTGTTTTCGTCTTCCGATTCTGACTCACCTCCACTCTGTGCAACGTAAGCCTTGGCCGGGCGTTTCGGGCGAAACTTCCCAGCAGTCATGTAGTCTGGGCGAGGTTTTCGTCTGGGCGGAGGAGTCTCATAATCATAGTCCTGATGCATCTCTTCATACTGCTTGAGCACAAACTCCAGATCTTCCAGGCTGTGCAGACGTTGTCCTTGTAAGGTGGAGCGAAGCGAAGAGTCCAGGAGCTTCTTCATGAACACTTTGAAGTGACGCCCCCATTCTTTGGATGACTTCCGGAAGTTGATCCCTGCCTTATCTGCAACTCGATTCAGCCGATAGAAGAATTCCAAAGGAGCTTCTGTCTTCTTCTGGGTCATGCTGTAGTACCTTTCGGAGTCCGAAGTTTTCGCTTTGCAATACTTCTTCTTGAACACCTTCAGAAAACGTTTCCAGCTGTGCCGGACTGACTCATCCAAGTTGTAACGCCAGTCTCGAGCCGAAGACGGCAACTTCAGCTTCATCTCATAGATACGCATCTTATCAGACCATCCTCCTTGAACTGCCATGCTCTGGAATTTCTCCAGCCAACGAATGCGTGCCGACAGTGACGCCTTTTCGTTGAAATCTTCCAGCGCTGAAGCATTCACATACGGCTTATACGTAAACACCGTAGTTCTTGCTTGGGAAGTCTTCGAACTCATTGCGTTTGGAACCGATTCTTCGAAAAAACTGTTGTCCGAGTCATCGGAACTCGCATCATCTTTCTTATCCGAATCTGTTTTACTATTTTACAACTCTATCTACACCGTGGGAGCTGAGGGTCGATACTGAAATCAAGTATAAAAATCAGATTACCTAATGCATCCTGGGATTAGAATTCCCTCGAGGACGGATGACACCCAAGGATAATGCTTTGCTCCGCTGCGCTCCGCAAAGGCAGTCGCTGCGCTCCTGCGAGTAAAACAATTCTCTCACCTGGCGAGCGCAATGCTCGGCGCTGGGCCCGCCTACGCAAATACCACGCGGCCCTGCTTCGCGGGCACCCCGCGCGGATTTGCTACGGCTACGCGGCCTCGCAACCGCTCGCCTCAGATGGTCCCTTTCACCCCCCCTCAAAATAGACGGTGTACGTAAGCACTCTCCTCTATCTATTAGACACCTTTCGAAGTCCGTGTTTGTTGGGCAGAGGCTACGTACACAG
Organism: Phytophthora uliginosa; assembly: GCA_024679075.1. Classification (NCBI taxonomy): domain Eukaryota; phylum Oomycota; class Peronosporomycetes; order Peronosporales; family Peronosporaceae; genus Phytophthora; species Phytophthora uliginosa. The sequence continues at coordinate 10,277 of JAIKVD010000602.1, forward strand.
TCTCGAGGGCTGCAATCAGCAAACTGTACACAGTCATACACAGTTTAACGTCTCGTCTGGTGGATAGCCTCGCTATTTGTTGAATAGTCACGCCATCTGCTGGTCAGGTGTCGCCTCATGGACAGAGCAATTTTGCATGTAGAACGACCGGAAAATCGGAGTGGTGGTCACCTCGAGCGCTCCATCTCCTCGAGAATCGCCAAGTCCTCGAGCATGCACTGACAGATTTCACAGTCTTTTACTCGAAAATCGCGAAGTCCTCATGCTGTAAATTGCACCACGTCCTCCAGCTACCTATATTGCCGTATGCGCTCCCTGTGGACTCTACCGTCATACTCACAACATACGAACAGATATATTGTGAAGAAACAAAATTGCTGCTTGCATTGATTTAAGGATGTGACTAAGGTACCTGTACCGGAATAACTGCATTGCCTGCATCGTGTATGCTTCCATGAAAGTAGGCTACCCTTGTCGAATGAGAAGCTCGACGAACAGCTTTACAAACACCCCGCAGTTGTAGATGTCAACCTGGGATTCCCAATCCACCTTCTTGAAACAAATCCGCTTACGTGATGGCCTTTGAGAAAGCAGCTCAGCAGTCGAGTACGTTGGTGGAGAATTGGACCTGTCTCTGGCCTGCTAGGGATCGTAAATGGTCACCGAGCACTCGTTGAAATCAACTGCTTCACCACGCCGATGAAAACATGGATACCAAAACAAACGTCCATCGTTACTTGCATTTTAAAGGTGATGCACATTCTGAAACTGTACTACGACATTAAACTAGGACACAATTGCATAAAGTTTGCCCCTGGTCGACGAAGCGTGCGCGCAGTCGCCAAAACCTACCTTGCCTCACGGTAGGTTTGGTAGACCTCACGACCGACCTCGGGGTGGTGACCAGTCTTTTCGCCTGTAAAACAAACCATTCTGCCGCCCGTCTCTCGAAAATGTTAGTCTATCTATAGTAAATAAAAGTCAAAAACTTTAAAACTTCGCACCTGACCAGGACAAACAACTATTTGCCAGTGGTGATGTGGATTCGCTCGTTCCGTGTTAGCACAGGCGTAGCGGTCCGGACCAGGAAAAACTGTGCAAATGAACATGAACATGATATAATTTAGAGAGCGCATCTTAGAAACATGTGTCAATGCGTCTAGGACTCGTTCACAGTCTTAGAATGAGACACAACTCAGGAATGGCTGGTTCACTTACCCGATACGTTTGCTTGTTGTAGCTGCATTGGTATCACTTTGGCTCCTTCCAGTTGGCGAAGGTCTTGATATCGAGTTCAGGAGCATGAACAAGATCATCTGGAGGACCCATCGTTTCCTCCACAGGTAGCAGCAGCAGAAGTACTGATTTCCTTTCCTGAGTCTGCTTCAGATGACGACGAAGCTTCTGCGAAAATCACGCTTCTATTGGATCGGTCCGAGTACTTACGCGATCTGGCCTTCCGTCGCTTGACGTGATTCTGTGCTCGCGGGCGGGCCCCGCTTCACGTTTAAACGCCCGACACTTCTTAATTGGCCTCGCAGGCGGCGGACTCTCCGAATCGGCAGCACTATCGATATCATCCTTACTCCAACTGCTGCTGGAATACACGGCTACCTCGTTCTCGGATCCCTGCATCGTCGTCGATCTAGCGTGACGGCGCGACATCCATGCAATATAGCCGCTAGCGGCAGCCTAGGTGCCGCGTTGGGACCTTGCTCTCGAAAGGGAAGAGGGAGAATGGGGAGCCACTCAATGCGGGGGAACAGGAGTGATGGTCTGTGAGGATGGGCTGAGCCCATCTGCAAGGAATCTGATGATTAGATGGATTCACTGTACCACTGTGAGTGCGTCCTTTTAAACTGTGTACGGAGCCACTCCCGTGTTTGTTGTTGGTTGTGGGATACATGCACATAAAAAGACCATTTGGGGGGGGCTGATTAGTAATCGCCGAAATCGTATCCAACAGCCCTATCACAAAATACTCCAAAACGGCCTCTGTATCCCACAGCCAGGCTTCGTCAATTTAGGTTTCTTGCCTACTACCTGCAGTAGACACATGGAGGCTCTTTGAAATCTTTAATGTAGGCATTAGGTGTATTGTATGCATTTTAGACGGGTTGAAGCTGTACGCAATGACCATGGAAGCTGCTGCCTCGATCATATCGAAGTACTGCGTCGCATGCATTTCTACTTCTAAAGAGAAATCACTCAGTCGGGTTCGATACTTGCTCTTCATGCGCTTAACCCTATTGTGGTAGAACCGAGCATTTTTCCGGGTCCGCACGAGAAATTGCGGCAAGACTCCTGCCAGCAGGCAGAGGGCCGGTCGATCTCTTTCTTTGTCTAGCATTGTAAATTCGCAAAAGTTCGACTTGATTGATTGCATCATTTCAGCTCATTTGCCCGAATATTTAACGGTATTTAACAGCTATCAATCTGCATTTAACTGTGAGAAATGCCTTTTTTTTGTATTTAACCAGGTATTTTACATCTCTACTAATAGACAAGGGGTGGGCGGGGAATGAGCAGCTGGTCGATGAGCGATACTGTATTACGGAAGCGTGTGCGATCGCGGATCGGGTCCGTCCTATTGTGGAGCCATCGCAGTACAGTATTTTCGAGCGGAATTGCATTGAGGTCGAGATCGTGAACCTGTTCAAATAGTACACGTATATCATCACGGCGTGGCCTCCGCTTGCTTTTGACACTGACTGGCAAATACCCCTCGGATACCCCCCCCCCCTCCAAAGCTCCCGCATGACCCCGAAGAAATGCGGAAGGGGCTTTGGGGAACAAACTGTGAGGGGAGAGTCAACAAGGCTGACAAGTTCAAGCCGATTGCAAAGGAGCTGGACTGCTCGCTGGTTGGTTGGCTCTCGCCTGGTGCTTCACAAATGAAAATGTGTCGAGAGAGAGGGCGGCGCGAGCTCAGCAAGCTCGGAGACGGCGGTGGTGTCATGCTCTTTGACGACTGAGATGGCTCGACATGTAAGAATAGCAAAACCAAATTGGGACAGCTCCACTTTTTGCAAGTAAAAGTTCAAAATGCAAGAAACTTGCTGAGGGCTCCGCTTTTTGCAAAAAGCCCCTCGGACGAAGCCCGTTGACCCGAACTGCATAATCAAGTCAAGATTATGCAGTTCGTATCAAGCCAAGATTACGTGCAGTCCGTGTTTACCGTCGAGGTCAGCGTGCAGTGATGTATTGCTGCGCTGTGGTCTGAGTTGCAATGGGAAAATGACCAAAGAGGTATGAATTCGTTCAATTAGGGCCAAACGTGTATGAACCGGCTAGCCCTAGCCTGTACCGAGATGGTCGGTTATTCCACACACACCTTCATACACGTGCAGTCAAATGTTTGGCCGTATGGAACAATCAGCACGAGAACATTTAGTGCATTTAGTGCACAAAGGCGAAAATCAATACGAGTAGTACGCGGAAGCGAGCGCATCTCTCAAAACTAATTCGGTGTCGCCTTATTCCTGGCTTACGAAACGTTACCATGCAGTCTACATTACACCCCGGGAAAGCTGCGGCGCTTGCAGGTTTACCTATTGTGACCTGTTTGCCCACATCCGCTACACTTATAGCTTCTTCCCGAGACTGGATACCGAACACACATACCGTCACAGCTTTACACCTATCGACCAGTACCGACCGAATTCATACCTCTTTGGTCATTTTCCCGAGTTGCAATTGGTCACCCGGGCCGCTCGATTATGTAGAGCACGCAACCAGGCTGGTCGATGCGATACACCCCTAATGCATAACCTCGTTCGCTCTGGGGGGGGGGGAGGGGGGGGGCTTCTAACCAGTTCCCTCTCGCCCTCGGTACCGTAACTTGTTTGCCTCATTTCTCAATTCGCTGCGCACGAAGCAACACAACAAGACTCTCCCCCGTTCGAAGATGTCCCCATCTAACTCTGCCAAGATGACGTACCGCTTCCTGGGTGATTCCGGGCTCCTGGTGTCGAAGCTCGCTCTCGGAAGCTGGATGGCACGAGAGGACTACCACACTGTGGATGCCTGGTACGAGATGATGAAGACTGCCTTTGCGCGCGGAGTCAACTTCTTCGACAATGCCGAGTTGTACGGGAGTGGCCAAGCTGAAGAGATCATGGGCGGTGCAATCAAGAAGGGCGTTGAGGAAGGCGTTTGAAGTCGTGAAGACCTCGTGGTGACCACCAAGCTCTTCTTCGGCTACAAGGGCTACACCAAGTCCGGTCCGAACGACAAGGGGTTGAGTCGCAAGCATATCGTCGAAGGGGCCCGTGCCTCGCTGCGTCGCCTGCAACTGGACTACGTGGACGTCATCTTCTGCCACCGTCCGGAGCCGCACACCCCTATGGAGGAGACCGTGCGTACGATGAACTACGTGATCAGCCAAGGCTGGGCGTTTTACTGGGGTACAAGCCAGTTGCTAGCCTCCGACATCCGCGAGGCGTGCGAGATCGCGGATCGTCTGGGATTGATCCGCCCTATTGTGGAGCAGGCTCAGTACAACATTTTCACCCGCGACAAGGTGGAGTTCGAGTATGTGGACCTGTACGAGAAGTACAAGTTGGGCTTGACGACGTGGTCACCGTTGGCGTACGGAACGTTGACGGGCAAGTACAGCAATGGCAAGCCCGATGGCTCGCGCTTCTCGAAGCCAGCCTTCGCCAGCCGCGTGATAACCCCGAGCTACGAGGAGCGCGTTGAGGTTGCAGACAAGCTCAAGCCGATTGCGAAGGAGTTGGGGTGCTCGCTCCCGCAGCTCGCCACGGCTTGGTGCGTGTCCAATGAGCACGTGTCAACGGTTCTCGTTGGTGCGAGCCGCCCCGAGCAGCTCGAAGAGAACCTGAAGGCGATCGAGTTCGTTGACAAGATCACCCCCGAAGTCAAGGCCAAGATCGATGCGATCTACAGCGTCGCTCCCAGTGTGCCAGAGATGGACCCTCTCGCGTTCCTGCGCAAGCGCCATTTGTAAAGCTTTCCTCATTGCCGCTGCAGAATACCGGTACTCGATCAATTGGAGTAACCAGGCACTGTTAGCGCAACTTGACCGCTACGAAGGATGCAAATTGAGGTCATATCATGGTGAAATAAATTGCTTGTTGTCGCCATTTTATTTTTTTCAAGTAATACCAAGTCGGAAGTAATGAGGTTTCATTTGGTGCAACTTCGTAACCCAATGGGAGGTGATGTGAGCTGCTCGGGGCGATTACAACACAGGCGAATGCCTAACTTTGCCAGCTCATTGCGGGCTAAGAGATCGGTTCACTCCCCGAAGAAGTTGGTCTTTTCATCGCCGATACACAGTATGGATAATCGAAGGACCAAGATTGGTCATTGCTCGCTTTTTGCGCACGCGTTTTTTCGCTGTAGGCTTCGTTTTTCGCGTTCGCGAGTTGCCCCAATCCAAATGCTAGAGTTTGCTGAAGTTGAATTGAGACTTTTCGGTCTGTAGCCATTTACGAATCTCGGTCTCATGGTCCTAGACACTGTGCTAAAAGGTAAAACCCGGTGTCCGAATGTCAGTGCTACACAACGAAGCTGCTTTAAAAAATGAGTAAAAACAATTAGATCGTTTTTTGTTTTCAATACTAAATGCATCGTACAAATGACGGCCACGGAGGAGTGCGAAGTTGTCCATCTTCGACACCGTCGGCACGAACTTGACGACTTCGTCAATCTTGGCCTTGACCTCGGGGGTGATTTTGTCCACATGGGCCATCGCCTTGAGGTTCTCCTCCAGTTGCGACGGGCGACTCGCTCCAATCAGCACCGTCGACGCGTGCTCGTTCGCAATGGCCCACGCGATCGACATCTGCGCGAGAGAAATCCCGAGGTCTTTAGCGATCGGCTTGAGTTTATCCGCCATCTCCACACGTTCAGCAAAGCCCTCAGCAAGCGGACTGCCTTCCTTGAACATCGGCCCAGTGTACCGCGAGCCCTCCGGCTTGCCATCGCTGTACTTGCCCGTCAACGTACCAAACGCCAAGGGCGACCACGTCGTCAAGCCCAACTTGTACTTCTTGTACAGGTCCACAAACTCGTACTCCACTTTGTTGCGCACAAAGATGTTGTACTGAGCTTGCTCGACGATTGGGCGGATCAAGCCGAGGCGGTCGGCGACCTCGCACGCTTCACGGATGTCCGAAGCCAGCCACTCGCTCGTTCCCCAGTAGAAGGCCCAGCCTTGGTTGATGACTAAGTTCATGGCCCGAACTGTCTCCTCAATAGGCGTGAAAGGCTCCGAGTGGTGCGAGAAGATCACGTCCACGTACTCAAGGTCGAGGCGCTTCAGCGAGGCCTTGACACCTTCAACGATGTGCTTGCGGCTGTTGCCCTGGTCGTTCGGTCCGCATTCCGTGAAGCCCTTGTAGCCGCTGAAGACTTTGGTGGAGATGACCAGGTCCTCCCGACTCCAGAGGCCCTCAGCACTCCAGAGGCCCTCAGCAATCCCCTTCTTGATGGCACCGCCCAGCAGCTCCTCAGCTTGGCCGTTGCCGTAGATCTCAGCCGTGTCGTAGAAGTTGACGCCGTGCTGGTACGCGATCTTGACCATCTCGTACCAGCCGTCCACGGTGTACTTCTCGTCGTACGACATCCAAGACCCAAGGGCGAGTTTGGACACGAGCAGCCCCGAGTCGCCCAGGAACCGGTGGGTCATCTTGGTGGGGGGATCTGCGGCGTTGGGGGCCATTGG